>JAHUTJ010074972.1:0-21396 GCA_036250325.1 Characodon lateralis | reverse complement strand
GGGATTGCTGCAAAGTCAACGCCAGTGACTGTCCACTGTCTCTACATGCTCATCCAGGAGGAGGGAATGCTGCAAGTCACTGACTGGATGCAATCTGCTGGGTTTCCTTAGATAGAAAAACTTTTAATCCAATTTGAATAAAAAGTTAAATCCGACTGCACTGTTCAATTGTTAGGATTAATTGGAATGTATGTACCTGACTGTTGTGAAGTGCCTTGAGACAACGTGTTGTTAATTGGCGCTATATAAATAAAACTGAATTGAATTGAATGTTACATTTATTTATTTGATGGGACATTTATTTATTTAATATTTATTAATTATATTTCGGCCATTTTGGCCCTTCATACACCTCACATCATGATGATTCCCCAGGGGTCCCACCCTCCACTGCCTTAGATGATAGAGGAAAAAAAGACCAGAACGGATATAGTTAGATTCCTTCCATAAACTAGTCCATTGAATTTCTTTTCTTCCTTTATTATTTACAAATGAAAAACACAAATTAAATGACACCCACCATCTCTGCTTCAAGGCTGCAGCTTTCAATTTTTAACCAAGTATAATTACTGTAAAACTATTTTGCACATTGAAAAGTGGGATATTTACGCTATGAAAAAGGGTACGATTTAATGAATCACCTACAGAAATGTGATGGCCAGTAAAGTTATTTTTCTTATTTCAACTTCTTTTTGTCTCCCTTTATAAATCCATTTTGAACGTCATAACAGGGACAAAGGCAGGGAGGAAAACAACACACAAATAAAAAAAGATATAAAAGAGATTTCAGTAAACCTGAGTTCTTAGAGGATTACACACCTGTAAAACACACCTAAAAGACAGTTACAACAAAAATTAAAAAATGGCATCAAACCCAAACAAAGTTTTTCATGAGGCTGCCTCCAGAGTAGCAGCTTGATGTAACCGCGTGTAATCTGTGCCAAGGGCAGCCACAAGGTCCCAACTAATATGAGTGTTATAATAGCAGCACATTAAAATAGAGCAGCTTTCATTCTGGGTTCAGGACACGTAGGGCTTTTGTTACCACAGGGACTTCAACAAAGGGAGCTGATGCAACGTCCTTTCAAGATTCCCAGGCCTTAGATCTCCACAGGTGACATTACAGTCTTCATAAGCCGACAAGATGAAGATGTGCTCAGAAACAGACATGACTCTTTTCTGTGCAGGGGATTTCAGAATTGTTTTACTGTAGCCGTTGGGAACTGAATAGTGTCTTTTAGCAGTAGTTGGATGTGGGTATTTGGGTGTTTTTTCCACTATTCCTGATAATGGGAATTATCAGAATCAGAATGAGTTTTATTTGCCAAGTCTGTGCCACAAAAAACAAATTTGACTTCTGTTCCACTTTGCTCTCAATGAAGACATTTTAAATATAAATATATAAAAAAATACATTTTAAATGTGTATATATACACTGTTTTTACAAAAGAGGAGGACAGGTTGAATTCATGCAAATATGCATGGTATCAATCTAGGCACTTTGACTGTTAAGTGTTCATCAGAGAGACAGCCTGGGGAAATAAACTGTCACTGTGGTTGCTGGTTTTTGCAAAAAGTGCTCAGACCTGAAGGTAAAAGTGTAAACAGTTTGTATGCAGGATGTGTGGGGTCTACAGAGATGTTAGCTGGCCTTTTCCTGACCCTAGATTTGTACTGGTTTGAGGGAAGGTCAGCGATGGTCTTCTCTGCAGACCTGATTGTTTGTTGTTTGAACCTGTCCTGTTTTGTGGATGAGCCAAACCACACAGCGATGGATGTGCACAGGACAGACTAAATAATGGCCTTGTAGTAAGATTATCTAAAATAACACTGTGTTGCATCTAAAACACACGAGTCACTTATAATATTCTCAATAGTTCGCACAAAGTAATTTAACAATCCTTACCATCCTCTTGATAGCTCATATACATAATAAGACTTGTCAAATTACAGTGGGTGGCTTCATCTTCCGCGCATGCAGCCATGAGAAACATATGCAAACACCCACACTCCCTTACCTTTGTGATCTTAGGGTGAGTGCAACGGCTGTTTCCAGATGTGGCATGCATCCACCCTCCACCTTCAGCCAGCGGCATGTGGGAGTTTCCTCCGCCCGTACACTCCTGCCGCAGCGAGCACTTCTTATCTTGGACACACCAACCGCATTCAAACCTGGGGTCAGCTTTCAGGCACATGCCGCAGCTGTCCCGTAACGCCCTACACTTGTACAGGTGCGCTGGATGAGAGAGAGACAGAAAAAAAGGAGAAAGATATAGAGCATGTGTAGAAGATAGAAGCATTAAAACTTCACAGGAATTAGTGTGAAACATGTTTAAAGAAGTTGTAGACTTTTTATGAGCTTTTGTAAAGAAAGACCTAACAGTTTGTGCTAAATTTGGCTGTCATAGCTCACAATTCAGCTAGATCTTTGTAAGATTTCTTATTTTAAGTTAATAAGAGAATTCATATTCACAGGTTCCATTATATATGTGTGTCTTTTGGAAAATCTGCGAGAATAGTAGATTTTTAGAACATACATTTTCAAATTTTTGTCTCCCAATAAATGTACAAAATAATTTATTTTTACCAAAAATAAAGATCAATTATACATATGCTAAGTTATGTACAAGAAGATCTCGTGCAACAACAAACTCAAATTTAGGGTTACCGGTCGCTGTCTGATTAATTTCACAACTCGGGGATACCCTTAGAGTATTGAAACTGTAAAGACAGAATATCTCTTAAATATACATAACAAACTGACATTGGCCCCTTGTGTACTTCAATGATAAGTGGTTACCACTCAGTGTACTGCCACTGCTACTACTAATAATAATAATTTATAACATACAGTGCGAGATTGAACAATTTAAAACACCAATAAAGCTCTTTTATATCTATTTTTAACTCAAAATGTAATAATTTGTTAATTTGTACAAACAAATAAGTACTTCATATAAGTAAATATGTAACAAGAAATACCCCTGTACCACTCTGAGGCTGAAACAATGACTAAATTCTGTTTCTACTGATAAAAAGAAGCCATTTTTAAAAACATACAAGAGAAATTAATTCAGGTGAAGTCTTCAAATTCCAACAGGTCGATGATTAGTTACATTACAGGAGTTAAACAAAGTCAAGTTAAATTCAACCTGCACCAATTCTGCAGACTGGAGAAAGTCATTAAATGTATAAAATTAATGACTAAATAGATAATAAATTGCACCTTAGGAGTCGAGTGAGAGATAAAAGGAAGCAGCAGTGGAGGAGGACAAATTTTAGCTCTGCTTGTTAACAAAACAGCAACAAGAATTGTTATGAATTCAAATATGATGTGACCCAGCCTCCCACTCAGAGAATCAGCGGAAAGACAGCCAAATAAAGTGAGAGAGGTGGAGGAAAACCAGACAAAGAGACCCCAAATGACAGAGAAGTGAAGTAAGTAGTTAGCAGGGCAAAGAGAGGCACAGACAAACACGTAGCAAAACTACCAGTGGATGCGTACCTTTTCTGATTTTTCTATAATCTGCTAATGGGAATAATAATTATCTCAGTTAATGTAACATTGCCAGCACCTGCAGGCGTTTTTTTTTTTTTTTTTTACCATCACACTAGATAAAAAAGATTTGAGGTTAAGAGGAAAAATGAAAAAACATAGCGTATGGAAGAATCTCCACCCTCCTCCTCCTCATCCAGCCGACATACGGCGGTCGGACTTCAAAGGGAGCTTCTCCCGTATCCATCTGCCTGGCTCGGCCTTCGCCTCGGCCTAATCTGATTAGTTACAGCTCAGCTTAAAAGTAGTGCGACACTAATTAATCTGGACCAAATGAATGATTTAATTAACATTAACATCTCCACTTTACACCAGGGCAAAACCGGGCCAGCTCAGAGCGGCTCTGCTTCGAAACGGATAACGCAGCTCTGATTCAGAAAGGAAAAAGACGGGGATGGAATGAGGAGGGATTAACAGAGGATGGAGAGAGAGGAGGAGTACAGGAGGAAAGGCTCTTTATGAGATTTGTGTGAGTGAGTGCACTTTCATAAAGTATGTTTTCAAAGATTAATAAACCTTTAACATTAATTACTGCATTGAATTTTAATTATCACAATGGGAATAATGTGAAGGTTTAGAAAGAGAAATAATCTGTCATAATCTCCTGTTTAACTCAGGAGTGAACTGAGCTCATTTGGAAAATATCAAATGTTTATTGTAACAAAGCCTCGGGATAAGGTTTGGAGAAATCATGGGGAAGAATGGAAAGGATAAATAGAAGGTACGATAACCTACATGCGTACCTTGAAATAAATACTTTGTTTAATGAAACTTTTGATTCCAATCTTCTTGGCTACACACCTAAGATCAATTGTAGTGAATCTGATGGACCAGAAATAAAATTCAGCTGTCCTAGTAGGGTTTTCACCCTCGCTCTGTTTGATCATTTAGCAAAAACTTTAGTTTGCACAGAGGTTGCAAAGGTCAAAACGAAGACAGATGCATTTTCTACCAAAGAAAACATCCAGCGCTGGCCATAATCTTCTAAAGTTTTGTGGGATAATGTTTAATAACTTAAATCTTTGTGTCACAATTTAAATTGGTGCGCTTGGCATTGAAAGAAGACTAGACGTAACTAAGAAAACACCATGTCCACAGAAAAAATGTTTTGGTAGCACCATTATTATTTGCGGTTGCTTAGAAATTTTTGTTTTGCCCCAGAATATTCAGGTGTTAGAAAGCTCAAGATAAAGAACAGACCACCGTCTTTTATGTTCATTTAAAATGTCTAAAATCCAAAACAAAATGGGGGGGGGGGGTGGAACTGATATACTTTATTGTCATTTCAAGGAATGATAATAAGGGATGGACAAAAAGATTGATAAGGAAAGATTTAAAGAATGAAGGAAGGAAGGAAGGAAACTTAAATACAAGGGGAACGTGAGGAGAAGGCATAAAGACACAGGTGACATAGGCTGACGTAATTGGCAGGCACAGGTGAGATGAATTTACTTAATTGCCAGGTAGCAGTGCAGAGGGAAGGCTGAGCACCTGAAGGAGATGACTGGGGCTAGACATAAACAGATCACTAAATAAAAGAAAACACAAATGTAGATCTAAAGGGAATAAACAAGAATGATCATGGAATAAATTAACAAATTAAGCACAAGGAATAATTAAAAAAGCAACATATAACTAATGATAAAGAACACGGACTATATCGAAACAAGGAAATTAACATTAATAAAAGAACATCAAAAGGAACTCAAGAATTATGACATGAAGAGAGTACAACTGCTTTCAAATACAAGGGCACAAAGAAGGGAAGAAGAAAGAACACAATGAGGTGAGGGAAATAGGAGAAAAGAGGGATTAGAAAAGAGACAGGGAAGGAAAACGTGAAGGCAAAAGGAAGGATGGAAGGAAGGATGGATAGGGGAATAGGATAGGGGAAAAAGCCTGGATATACAAATATTCATCCATACTTTTTATTCTTTTTCCATATACTGTATACCTTGGAAAAAAAATGGATTTGAATTCTTTGCTTTTTCCACTGCATGGGAACCCTTTACTTGTCAAACGTGCACCTAAATTGTTCAGTTTTGGCTAATGTCAGTAGAACAAGTTTCAGAATCTGTAGTGTACCAGAATAGATCATTCTGCTTGAATAACTAGAAAAATAACTTCATGCTTTATCCCCACAGAGGATTTCTTATGACTTACAGAAATGTAAAGCATTTTAAGCAAAAAGAAATGGTTTCTGAACAAGTAGAATGTTATGAAGTATTCCCTCTTCACAGATTTCTTGTGGTTTTGCTTTGTGTTACTTGCATATTTCATATAAAAAATATATCAAAGGAAAAACGCTATCCAAAGCAACCTCACTTTATGTGAAAAGTAACTGGGCCCTAAACCTGGCAACACAACTGCTATCAGGCAGTTGCAATAAAAACCATGCATCTTTTACATCATTTTTGGAAGAATATGTCCTGCTGCCCTTGTAAGCAAGAACAGCCTTTTAAGGTTATGCTACAACATCTAAACCTTCTGTCTTCTTGGATTATTTTAGCCACTCAGGGGTGGACTTGCTGAAGAGCTTCAGATCATTGTTCTGCTGCATAAGTGCGTGTGACCTTAAGATCATAAACTGATAGGCTAACATTGTCCTCAATAATTTTCAAAACAGAGCAGAATTATTGGTTCCATCAAATACAACAAGTCTTCCAGGTCCTGAAGCAACAAAGCAGCCCCACATCACCACACTACCACCACCATGGCCGACTGTTGGTTTGATGTTTTTTTTTTCTGAAATGTTGAGTTAGTTTTAGGGCGGACAAAATGCACAGCTTCCAAAACTTCTCTTTTGTCCCGTCGACAGAATATTTTCCCCAAACTCTCTGGGGTCATTATGATGTTTTGTTCACCATTGTTTAGTGTGTTCTCTGTTTGTGGATAATGGCTCTCACTGTCGTTCGATGGAGTCCCAAAGCCTTAGAAATGTTTTTCATCTGTTCCTAGATTTCATTAGCTTGGGGCATGCTGCTTTTTGAGATTCTTTAGCCTACTTCATGTTGTTAGAGATGTTCTAGGTAAGTAATTTCTTGATTCTACAGGTCTGGATGTGGCTAGTGAAACTAAACAAAAAAGATGTGGACATTAGTTAATTCATGAATAAATTACTTAGTTTGGATAGCTTTATTCCCTCAACAAATAATATCACCATTTGAAAAAGGGCTTTCTGTACTTAAGGTGACAAAAAAGCAAAAACAGAAGAACTCTATAAGAACTGTGAATGCTGAATATGCAAAATGTAAACTAAACATGTATTAAAATTAGGTCAAGCATAATGTGATCAGAAATAATGAAAATTGCCTAGTATGTTATTTTAGGGGCGGAAAGGCAGAAGTTAACAGATTAGAAATGGTTAGTTAATCTGGGTGCGTTCAGAAAATAAGACTTGCATTATCTTGTGTAATGGGATGTCTAAAATCATTAGCCTCCACCTCCCAATGTATTACACTTGATGAAGAATTTCCAATTGACAATTGTTTTCTACTTCATGCACAAATAGTGATTAAAATAATAAATACCATCCCTCTGTGTCGCTTTAGTTTTTTTTCCCCGTTATCATCCCTTTTTATTCACATCTACCCCCTGCCATTACACAGTGCATTCATCAACCTGTCATACACTCATCACTGCTCTCCCGTTCTCCATCTTGTTGGTTTCCCTATTTGTTTATCTTCCTGTCTAACATCTATCCCTATTAATTTCAGTGTTGGGCTTTTTGTTATCATCACCATCCATCAATCACTCCCTCCATTCTTCCCTAATCCCTGAGACGAGAATAGTGATTTTCCTAAACAAATGGCACATTTTCACCTTTCTTGCTGGTGGCTGTCAAACTTGAAATTACAGAGCTCCGATGAAAGGGGAAATCTTTACGTGCTTGTGTTGCTCGGCCAAACTTTATCACAGGCAGACAAACGACTGTATTTTACCAGCAAAAAAGAAGAAAGGCAAGAAGTTGTAGCTCTTTTTTTTTACCTTGAATATTGAATGGATTGTCAATGACAAAGTTCCCATTCCACACCACGGAGAGGTCAACCGGCAGGTCACTGATACCGCCGCCCTCGTAGTCGTACTGCGAAAGAAAAACAGACATCAAGTGCGTGAGAAAAATTGGTGATTCTTAATGGGATTCAATGCAAATTGGGATCTGTGGGAGAAATTGTTTCATTTGCATAGTGATTCAGCCACGGCTGTTCTTCGCAGATGCCTATGATATAGCCCAAGAACACACACATGCATAAATCCAAATCTTCCAAAACAGACATATTTCATAAATACACTGAAAATATGGGTTACAGCTGAACGGGCTCGGAGAAATAGAAACTGGGGGGAGGAGGAGAGGGATGGAGGATAGAGAGGAGATGAGACAAAATGGTTGACAAGGAGAAGACAGGGAAAAGGATAAGGGTGCAGCAGAGGTGTGGAGGTGGTCCGAGGAGCGAAGGCGGCCAGAAATCGAACAGTGACGTGTGTGTGAAAGGGACCTTAGTCATTTAAGCATGAGCTAAGTGGTGGGATGAGAAGGAAAAGACAGATAAGATGCAGAGCAGAGGAAAGTGAAGTTGGCATTTCCAATTTGCTCTCTGACACACTGGATTTGGTAGATGGAGCTTCGACACTCCCATGAGGGACACACACACTCTCACAAACGTACACTCCTGATACAACCTGAACTTTTAGAAAACACTGGATTTGTTGCTGTTTCCCTAAAAGAGGTGGAGGGATATTTGTAATATAGACCCTACAGGAGATCCTTTCTGCCATCACCAGCTATAGTGACTCTTTAAAAAAACAGGCAGTTTGAGTTACTACAACATTTTAGTGAGTTGAATTTTCTTTGCACTTTTTGGGCCTCTTAGTACTAATTCATGATCTTTAAAAACACAATGTACCCATCATCTGATGGCTACTTCCAGCAGGATAATACACCATGTCACAATGCTCAAATCATCTTAAGCTGTTTTCTTGAACATAATGACTTCACCGCACTCCAATAGCCTCCACAGACACCAGATCTCGATCCAATATGTGGTGGAACCAGATATTCGCTGTGTGGTCAAAAATCTGCAGCCGCAACATGATGCTATCATGCCAGTATGGACCAAAATAACTGAAACACATCCAAACAGTACCTGACTACATTATGTAAAATTTTGAATGCTCTAGTCAACTGTATCCATGCTACCTTTTACTTACATTGTTTAGCTATGACCACTGAGTGATCTGCCTTCAAGGGAAAAAAAGCAATCAGCCATCTTGTTGCAATGATATTTCTTGAGCCATTTATTGAGTTCTTTTTAAAAACAACTAAAGCAAAGTCTAGTATTGTAGCAACGAAACAAGAGGCATTGTAAGGAGTCACTGTGGGAAGTGTGGCCCTCTGTTGAGACATGAAGATGCGATGACCACAGACCAATTAAACCACAGGATTCTGGGAGGTCAACGGCTTCTTGAGAAAAGGATTCAACTAAAACACAAAGCAGCGGTTGATTAAACTCGCTCCCTTCCCACTAGTACAGCGTGAACGTGATCCATCACACATGAAGTAGGCTGTTGACATTATTAGCATCACTTTTACATCCCGCTGGCTGATGCTGTGTGTACGGCTGCTCAGCGAAACCACAGGACCCACACACACACGACTCTCCTCTTCTCTCCTCCATCTATGTGGCATGGCCCACATTAAACTTTAAGAATTTTAACTTGTCTGCCATCACCAAAACACTGGCTGAGCTTGTTCCCTCGTCAGTCCCTGCCCACCATGCTGGCCACCGCATCATGCTTTATTCATACTGTCACATGGTTTAAAATGCTGACACAAACCACACTGTGACACAAAGTCGCACTGAGCGTCACCCTGTCTGACTCGCTTTCCGTGGGGAGAAATGGACAAGTTGAACGCTGATTTTAACGCAGAAAAACAAGATGAGAAATAAAAACAGAATCTAGGAGAAGGTGGAAAGTAGTCTAGATGGTTGAAACCACTTGATAACAAACTCCTTCATAAATAGATCATCACCAAAAACACCCAAATAGCAATACATGTCTGACAGACATAATCGGTGAGCAAACATTTTGCTTTATTCTTATGTTGTGATGCTTTTGTTATTTTTAAAATTATTTGTTACCTCCGCCAAGGAGGTTATGGTTTGTCTGTCTGTCCATCTGTTTGTCCATCTGTCTGTTTGCAAAATATCTCAAAAAAGTTTGAACAGATTTGAATGAAATGTTTGATTTTGGTGGTGATGCTGAGCACCATCTGGATCCAGAACTATATTTAGAGATTCTCTATGATTGCCAGACCATGGTGTGACAACTTGGAATTTCCACATGGTTTGTCATCCTGTCCGCAGCCGACATACAGCGACCAGAAATCATCCAGAGTAGAGCTCATCAGTATATAAATGGTAAATGGACTGAATTTTTACACCACTTTTCCAGTCATACTGACCACTCAAAGCACTTTACACTAGAGCAACATTCACCCAATCGCACTCACAAACGCACACATTCATACAACAGTATGCAGACCAGTAGGCAACTTGAGGTTAAGTGCCTTGCCCAAGGGCACATTGACATGCGCAGGAGGAAACTGGAATTGAACCCACTGAGCCACATTTGCCTCATATAAAAAAAGCTGACATGTCAATGACCCTTTTGCTTTGGCCAATGTCTGCGCTCTATGACCGCCTTTCTAGTTACTAAAATGAAATAATAGTAGTAATGTTCACTTGATGATAGAGCGACAGAAATATTTGGGGTATCACTAAAAAGAAAAAAAGTGCCCTAAGGGGTGCAATGTTTACGTCCAGATCACAAGATGAGGTGATTGATGATACTGGCTTCGATGAGAACAAAGACACGATTTTAACAACATTTTGGGAAAACTAAGAATCTCTTTATGTTTGTTTTTCAGAAATATAGTAAGGATTTGAAATATTGCAAACTGTGGGATTTGACAAGTTCATATAATGAGGTTTTTATGCTTGTCTACTTATAAGGTGGTGCTAAAGCCAAAATAACACCACTAAATATGCTCCCTTTTTGTACGTCTTGTGTTTTAAAGTACTGTGTCTCCTAGTGAAGAATTGACCGATTCAGGTAAGGATATTCCAGACTATAAATCACTTTTTTAGCTCTGATAGGAAACTACGAAGCAGATAACAATTTTAGTGTCTTTAGCATTAACGTTGCTTGAGCATAAAAAAGGCTAATCATGATTCTTTTGGTCAATATTGAAAGATTGTTTAAAACGATTAACCACAGAGTTAAAAAAAAAAAAAAAAAAAAAATTTATCTATTACTCTTGAAGAACAGCGAAATGCATTGACCCAGGAAATCTTCCCTCATGCTATTTTTTTTTAAATATGGTACATTATATAAAAATTTTATTTAAAAATAAACACAAATAAAATGAGCAATTGATTGCCTAACAATCTTTGGGATGAAACTACCAATAAAATTAAAGAATATATATTTTAAAATGGCAAATAAAAAACTACAAAACAATTAAATTACGCAAAACTAAAATAAAATAAGCAAATAACTCTCAGAACTAATAATGAAAAACTTCACATTTTAGTGTACTAAGCTGGAAAAAATCATTCATATGTATTTAAATTTTGGCAAAATATTTATTCCAGTCACTTCCTGTATTAGCTGTTCATAGATCGCTGTGTGCAAATGTCTGCTCGGTGAGCTGATTTGCTGTGTTGCTAAGAGGTGCAGACACCACTAAGTAGCAGATCTTGTACATCATGTGCATCTAATTGATATCTGTGTTTTTGAATCTAAAGTAGTCCTTTCATTCCTGACCTTTTCATGTACGAAATGGGATCTGCTACCAGAGGACATTTCGTACTGACCATCTCTCAGGGTGATGCTTCTGTACTTCTCTTTCTGCCAGATTTACTTGCACTGAGTTTTTGAAAGAAATTATTGCATTATGCGTGTGGATTTAGCCTTTGGAAGAGGTAGAAGGGCACATCAGTGAGAAGACATTAGAAAATAAGAAGCAAAATCTGCTAAAATAATAATAGTCACAGTAAACATGGTTACAAAAGACATAAGCTTTAAAGTTTGGAATCCTTTTCAGTTTTGATGTTGTTAATGTTAATGTTGGGACCACAGCCATGGTTACAACGTGAAAGGCCAGTACAGACTTTCCTGTAACTTTCAAGTAAATTCTTCCGTCACAGCCAGGAAACGGGGTAACAGTGGACTTCCTTTGACATCACTGTCCAAATAAAAGCACCGCTCTTGCTACATCCTGCCTCTTCCATCCGGACTCCGCTGCAAGGCTGGCCGGAGAGACAGCATGCTAATGTCTCTTTGCTGGCAAACAGACATAACTCTTCAACTGAATCCGAGAGTGTCATACGATCATCGATCATATGCACTGAGTTAAGTACAAATGAATCACTGTTCGTGTTTCTGGTACATTCATTCATAACGGGATAATTAAGGTACAAGCCTGGATTGACTTTTCTCTCTGAGGCCTACAGAATCAAGCTGTGTTATAGAGAGTTCCCAGCACGACGGTAACGTGCAGTGCTCCACAGAACGAGCCACCCCCCACAGCTAAGGAGGTTAGCTGTAGCTAACCGTTTGTTGACTGTGGACGTTTCTTCAAACTTCGCCGCCCTGGACAGCTTTTCCTCAGCATGGTTCAGAGGTTAGGTTTGGGCAGAGAAAGATTTAGGATTAAATGATCTTAACGTTTTTCATTTTATGAAGTTTGGTGTTGTTTGTGTTGAACTCAGCTATATTGGTGCCAGCAGGCTATCTGCAGCACAGGTGCTCAGTTTTGTGTTCTGTGTTTCTGTGTTTTTAAAGTTAAAACAAACTTTATTTAAAGGGTGATTTTAAACACAGAAGATTGATCATAACGCGCCCTCCGCGCTTATGCATTTTAACCCTTTTATTAACGGTATTTTAAAGGTGTGTGTTTGATTCTGGTGCTTAGCTATCGGCTTCTTTTGTTACCTTTAACTGCTAACAGCTAAGAACACATGCTTGCATACAAAAGAGTATTTACCCAGAAAGGTTGTTAGTTTTCAATCCAGTAAATAATTTTTTCCTAGACATTATTTTGCTAGACTTGATAACTAAGTAACACAATTAAGCCCCATTTCTCCAGAAAGATTCGTCTCTTTTCCAAAATATTTCCTTAAATATTTTACCATTTCCTTAATAATATTCCTTTAAATATTATTTTAATAAATAAAGGCAGCTAATGAGACACCGTTGAGAATTAGTCATCCAGAAGGTTGGTTTTATTCAGCAGATCATTCTTTAAAATATTATTTTATTAAAATAATATTTTATCTGATCTTGCATTGTGAAGGGTTGTCTAAAGCGTCTAAAGGTATACTGATTATTGCCATTACTAAGTTGCTTCTAAGACTAACGTAACTTCACTTCCAGGTTCTTCAAGATAATCCTTGGTTCTCAAACATAAATAACATTGCATGATAATGTTGCATCATTCTTTTGGTCATGGTTTCAACCATCTTTGATCAACTTGTTTATATTGAAATATGTCTGACTTATTTTTGTTCATAAATTCTTGTATTTTAAGAAATTGTGTGAATTCATTCCATGTGTGTGCAGAGTTTTGCTGTTCTATAATGTCAGCTTGGCTCATCCCTTTCAATTTTGTCCAAATACCATTGCCTTATCGGGCTGGTATTCACAGGACAACCCTTAACAGACTGAAATATTATTTGATAAAATTTTAAATAATATTTTCAGATTCATAGTCACGACATTAATATTATCGCCACCTGCTGACAGGTAGAAGGAAAAGAAAAAAAATTCATACTTTAAAAAAAATTTTTTTAACTACCAAAGTTTTAGAACCCCTTTCTCATTTTCTAGTTCTTTATGTTTATGACTATTTACATTGTACATAGATTCTCACTAAAAGCATGAAAACTGTGAATGAACACTTATGGAATTATGTAGCAAACAAAAAATTGTAAAATAACCTCTGAGAAGATCTTTCAAGACTCTTTGGAAAACCATTTCAAGTGACCACCTCATAAAAATGTTTAGTTTTTTCACACTTTTTTTTACCACATAATTCCATTCGTGTTCATTCACAGTTTTGTTGCCTTTGGTGAGAATCTACAATTTAAATAGTCATGAAAATAAAGTGAGAAATGTAGCTAAAACTTATGATCGGTAGTGTATATCATAGCAGGGCCTTGGTTCAGAGTGAGTTCTAAATAAATTTCATTATGTTTCCCCAGCCATTTGCAAATGAGTTTAAATAACTCCCTTTGGGCTTATTTGACACAGAAACAGTTTTTTCTACGCTAAACCATGATACAATATTCAATACATCAAAGTTGTTGATGATTTTTCATCCTCTAGGGATCATTACATTCTGCACTAGATTTCATTAAAAAGTCCCTTAATATTTACAAAGTTAATTCAATGTGAACCAAAATAGTGGACCCAGTGATTGACATTATTCGTAATGAAATGCTTCCTGTTCACGTAACATTTCATCTGATAAAATGAATGAAACAAGTTGAGGGAAGCAATCAGTGGGGCATTCATTTAAGTCTTTCATTAATAAACAGAGTGATTTTGTCAGCTACTATTATTACTCTGGCCTCTGAAATGTAAAATTTGACTCTAATGAGATTCTGAAGCGAGGGAGGGGGGTTCAGTTTACAGGGCCAAAGCATTTGCTTACTCACAAAATGTCCAACTGCCTTTTCTTTTCTTCTCATGTTTAATAGTTCACTTAATACTTCCTATGTTATCTTCTGTGTGAACATGTAAAATGCCTCAGAGATTTCCTTCAGCCCCCCATAATGATGAGATGAGCTTGACTAATTATAATCCAATTAATAAATGACTTGCAGTCAAACTAACAAGCATGTATGTATGTATGTATGGAAATGAATTAATTTAATCCCCACATCAGTGATGTTTTGACTTATGATCAAAAAGCTACTTTTCCTTAAAAGACTTTATAAAAAAACTCTCAGCTTACTGACAAATTTTCCTTTTTTTTTTGTCCTACAATGTGGCCATTTCCACCTAAAAGTGTGTCATCGTATGGTTTATATATATGATTTTAAAAATCAGTGGCAAATCTCAAATTTAATAAACAACAATACAGTCATATAAATAAATCAAATAAACAAATAAAAATGATAGAAAATGCATCTTTAAATGTTCTATAAAAAGGTGATAAAAAGAGTCCTGTTGAGAAATAAATCAGGACACCTCCCACATTAATTCCCACCTAACATGGCTAAAATTACACACAGGTGTATCACCAATTAGGTACACATGATTGGTACATGCTTTCTATTTTAAAGGAGGTTTGCCTTGTTTATGTAAACCTTGGACATTTAGATTGGTTTGTGCTCCGGACTGTTGAAGTGAGACTGATCATGATGGTGAGATAAGGCCTTCAAAAAGTTGATTGTAGCATCTTAAAGGTCTGGTAAGGTGTTTTAACAATAAAAAAAAAAACTGTTTAAAATGAGCCATTTAGTTGTAATGAAGATAGTCTACAATTGTTTGATGTGAAAGCGGCCAGCATGCCAGGTCTGGCTTTCAAGCAAGTTCACCCTAACAGCAGACTGCAAAATGCTAATAGAAGTCTCCAAAATCCCTAAAATGTCATCCTAGAACCTAGAATAGGCTGATATTAAAGTGCATGCCTGAACAAGAGGCTGAACAAGTCTAACTTTAATGGGAGGTGTGCAAGAAGGAAACTATTCTCTCCTAAGAGAAACATAAAGGCAGGACTAAAGTTTGCACGACAAAACTTAGACAAAGAACAGGACTGTTCTTTGGACAAATGGAACATTTTAATATTTGGACACCAGAACAGGAGACATGCATAAAGTAAATACAGCATTCCAGGAAAAGAAACAGTACAGAACTCCAGAACTGAAACAGAACTGTACCGTGCAACATGAAAATACCAGTATTTCAAAAAAGGACTGGCCGAGAATTAAGAAATTGAAATCTCTGGTTTGAGTCAAGGACCAGATCTTGATCTCCCTGAGATGCTGTGGGGTACAACTTGAAATAGGCCGTACATGAGAGAAGCCTCTGAAACATCTCACAGCTGAGACTGAAGAGTGGGACAAATGTCCCTCAGACTGATGGCTTCAAAGAGTGTCTCACTAAAGCCATTTCATTCAAATGGTGTAAGACTAGCGATGATTTTTGTTTGTATCTTTTATTTATAAAAGATACAAACAAGGTTAATTTTAGTTTTTCATGTCATGTTGAGGTGTGGAGTAGGGCCCAAGGGCAGACAGGAACATAGTATGGGTGGAGGGATGATTCATTAAAAAATAAAAAGCACACTTACAGAATGAAGCACAAGGCTAACAAAATGGCACAGGAAGAATAACAAGCTGGACATGGAAGCACAAAGGTCAGACACATGGAGGGTAATGTATCACATGAATAAGGTAAGAAACTAAATACAGAGTCATTAACTAATAAGGGAAGAACTAACTGAAAATGAACACAGAGAAAGGAGTGGAAGACCCCAAACAACAATAATATAGAACTCAGACACGTGGGTCATGACATGTCATCTGTATATAAAGCACTTCCTTTTCCAGAGATGAAAAATGAGATTTGAGATTGATATGTAAACATTTCTTATGAAAAAAATTAATAGTTATTGTACACAATGTGTACACATAATGTACACATTTTTTACGTGAATGCTTAACACAAAACTTGGCCAACAGTACTGAAAGGGTTACAGCTTCTAATTGTGAAGCTTTCTCCTACTAAGTTCCAAAGTTTGGCAAATCATTGACTTCTAATGTACCTTAAAGTGGTGTCAAACCCAATGCTGGTGAAAGCCTGTAGGTAAAAGTTTTACTTCCCCTTACCGTCACACCCCTCTACTGGCCTACTGTCCTGACTTCCCTCCCCTGAGTCCCCAGAGCTGCTGGAAATGAGTAATCAGACTCATTACTGGAGCCTCTGGCCAGCTCCTTTATGTCACAGCATGTAATTAATCTACCTGAGACAACTCATAGTGTGGGCCCCCCTAGGGAGGTGAGAGGAGAGGAGAGGAGCAAAGCAGAGGGGAGGAGAAGAAAGGAGAGGAGGATGCCTAAAGAAGGTTGCGTGGATGTAAATGGAGGACAGCTCCAGTGTAGATCAGTGGTAAATGAGAGTAGTGGTATCAGGAGAAGAAACAGGATTAGCAGGGACACGAGAAAGGAAACTGCGAGGGAAAGATGGAAAAGAACTGGTAATGACAGTGGGAGGAGACGGAATTTAACCACAGGGGGATTTTGGGGAACATAGATGGAGGGAGAATGGAGGATGGGGTGGGATCATTGAGAGGGGACAAGGGAGGGAGGCGAGGTGACAGGAAGAGAAAAAAGGAGAGGGAAGGGAGGAGGTGCAAAAAGTACAAGGTGAGCACAAAGCCGTCCCTGGCCTCATTACAGTAACACAGCAGCCTGGCTCAGGTTCATTCGTTATCTGCTCCTGCACTCGTTTATTCTCCCGCTACATGAATTGTCTCCATGGACTGCGTGTCTCCATGGACTGTATGAATAGATATGGCTGTGGTTTGTGTGTGTGTGTGCATATATGCCAGAGCGACTAAAAAGTGCCGATGTTAACAAAACAAAGCAGCTGGCAGGCGAGCCCAGAAGAGGCAGAAAAACCGGCAGCTGTTTGAGCGGAGCTGCGCGTCCGTGTGTGGGTCATCCCCGAGTAATTAGTCATGTTGAAGGATACCAGAGTGTGTGTGTATGTTAAAAATACACTGTTAGGACACATATACGTAATGCAAGTCCCACATTTCATTCTGTTTTTACTCTGTTCAATAGTGGCTGGTTAAGCAAACAACTCAAAATATGTAAGTCTGATTGTTGGTTTTTGCACCGAAGGGAACAAATATCACAGCCTCATTCATGACTGGATGAAACAACCTGTTCCGAGTTCAGAATCATAGAGCTGTAATTTAGGCTGCATGTTTACCACAAAATTTTAAGCTACTTTAAACTTCTTATTAACTGCTACTGTTGGTACAGTCCGGGTCAGACGTTTATATACATATGTAACAGCTATTCCATGTTACTGTTGGGCTTTTAATTATGCATTTCAACCATTCTTTACCAGGCTGGAAATAAGAGACAACACTTGAATCAATTTTAAAAGCAAACATTAGGCTTACAGGTTTAAATTTATTGTTGGTTTTCTGTAAAATACAAGCTCAAACATATAAGTTAAACCTCAACTGCCCACATTTTGTAGCTATCGAAATGCTCTAGGATTATTCTGGCTGGATATTTGACCATACGTTTTGTCAGACATAGCTAATTTAAACTGGTTGGATTCCTGGCACAGACCTGGCTTTAAACCATACATTTTTTAAGGCTTTCCAAATGCTTATAAAGCCTGCTTTATCTATTTCAAAAGCATTATGTGATTGGAACACCAAAAAACACGATCCTCTACAAAATTAACGCCCTTAAATCTTAACTGAAAATAGCAGTTTTCCAGATGGAAAAACCAAATGCCAATTCCAGAGGATTTATGTTCAGATGAAACAAAGATTAGGATTTATGGCCTTATTATCATTAATAATATTATATCAAAGTGATACTTTAAACATGGTATAAAGTCTAAAGCAGGGTAACATCATAATGTGGGCTTGATTTGTTGTCAGAAATACTGGTTCATTGCACAAAGTGGATTGAATAATGAAGACAGAGGACTATCCATAAATTCGTAAATGTCACCAAAACAACAGGTTGGCAGACATCTGGGGTCACTTCAGTGTTCACTATCAAAATTGGTTTTGGGATTATTAAAACAAGCGAAAAATATGCTTTTGGAGTTCTCAACCTGAATTGTGTTAAAAATGTATTGATGATGCTTTCCTGTGCCAGGAAACACACTAAGCTCACCCATTGCTACGGGAAGTGGTCAAATATTTAGCTAGTGATATGTGACATTTTAAGCAACTTACAAATATGAATTGGAGTGCACTTTATAATATATTCGAGCGTGTATGTCTATTTTGATCCTATGTAGATTAGCAAAAATACAAGATATTTGTTTCTGTTTTTAAAAATCATTAAAGATGTCTCATCATTAGAGACTGTTAAAAGAAAAATTCTAATAGATCATTAAAATGAATATGAGATTCATGCCCGTTTTAAATGTCTTGACATCAGTCATATTAAGATACTTTTTTGAGCTGCACACATACAGCCAGAGGCATTCATCTTCCCAAATTGGCTTTGCTGCTCCAAAGTGTGCCAGATGCATGGACGTGCAGCAGGAAGTTAACACACACATAGTCCCACACACAAGGCCTATGTGTGTCAGTGCAATAAATCATGTAAAGCAAATTCCTGGTCGTTGCTGATGCTACAGTCTCAGTCTGCTCCACATGATTAGGAAGAAGATCATGTGAAGAATCTCCATATGTCTGCTTCATGTTGGGCTTCCAAACCCCTGGGGAAGAAATTTGGGCGTGTGCTTGTTTTAAGAAAAAAAAGAACCTGTAGGTATCCCCCCGCAACCCACCTCCATCCTGTGTGAATGTGTTGTCCCGTGAACACTCTCTTCTCTGCATCGATGCATTTCGCAGGTCCCTGGTGTATCTGACTTAGCAAGTTCAATGTTTCACTGTTTGGTGAGGGACTAAATAATGCACAAAGAGACAGTAAGATTGAACGGATGAGTGTACATCCACTGCTGGCTAATTTTCCCTCTGATTTATTACCCTCAGCTACCCAAGAGTCACAGGCAGCCGTGATACATAAACTCGCTCCTCCCTGCTGAGAAAACTGAACACAATAGTGGCCGTTGTGCTAGTTCACAATCACAGATGGATTTCCATCTATTGATCCTCGATAGCTTCTGTTTGGACTATAAGCATATTTTTTATTTTTTTTTTTATCTGGGCAAAGTAGCGATAAACGGAAGAATCTAAAAGAATTTCCACCTGGCATAAAACACCATACAAGTTTAAATATCAAGCTCATTAGAGCAACACTGATAATAATTTTAGCATTCAGATTTGCGGGATGATTACAGACATTGTGGAAGGCTTTAATAAAGACAAAGCTGCAAAGAAACGTCTCTTTTTATAGCTAGGATTTTTTTTCTTCTTTGTTTAGGTTCACAATTACTGGTACACCGAGGGAACGCTGACAACTCCTCTTTACACAAATTCCTCTTTCCTCCACTGTACCTAACGGTGAGGATTGCTTTTCTCCATATTCATTCTTTGATTCATGCCAAACCCATTTGATGAATTTGTTACTAAAAAGTTTAATTGTAAGTGATTTAGATTCATTTTCTCTATGTGGTTTAAAAAAGGACCAACGTGGGGATGAAGTCAATTTGATGGTGTTAGTCCCCTGTTTGCCCAGGTCAGGTAGTCAGAGCTCAATATCAGCTGACTTGTAAGGGTAAATTAGCATTGTGGCTCAACCGTGTGATGTAACCATTAGGCAGTTTGAGTGGCTAGCTGGTGGGTACATTAAAGGAAACACAGAGACTAACTCTCTGTAGTGTGTATTTGCGTACATAATTTCTCACCAATAACACAATTTTGATACTCTAAAATGAGGTATGCCAGGACAGAACTTATCATTGGATTTTAGCCAAGGGTAGTTCTGTTAAGAGTGGCTTCACATGCAACCAACATGAAGTCTGACACTACAGCTATTATTTGCTTTTAGACTGTTTCAGGTAAAAATGCTGACAAGATGCCAGTTGATGCATACTTGACACATACCAGCAATTGTATTGGAAGCACATTGCCGGCATTAAGAGGCCAGAGTGGAAAATAATCAGGTTGTGATTTTATAGGATTAGGCTGTATTTGTAATACTGTGATGTTGGACCAGAATGGATTATACAGAAACATAGGTTTTAATTCAATTTTTAAGCCTTGTTTTAGCAATAGCACTATCCATAAAATTATATTGATACAGAAGATAGAACATTTTGTTTACTTACTATTGTTGGGACCCCAGCCATGGTTACAAAATGAAAGGCCAGTACGAGCTATTCTGGAACTTTCAAAATAAATCACATTAACCTACTCCCAGCACAGCCAGAAACGGGGTAACAGAGGACTTCCCATGACGTCACTGTCCGAATAAAAACCCTGCTCTTGCAACAAATTGACCTCTTCCACGCAGGTCCTCAGAGGAACTGGACGGAGGGACACAGCACATTAATGTCTCTTTGCATGCAAACAGACATAACTCTTCAAACTGGATCCAAGAGTGTCATACGATCACGTGATCATATGCACTAAGTTAAGTAGGAATGAATTGCTATTTGTGTATTCGGTATTCATTCAGGAACGGGGGTAATTAAGGTACAAGCGTGGCTTGACTTTTCTCTCTGAAGTCTACAGAAGCAAACTGTTCCAGAGAGTTCCCAGCAGAGACCCTGTCTCTACGACGCCGAGTGGAGCAGTTTTCCCAGTCTGAAGGATGGACAACGGGACCGCATCACCGTGGTTACAGCAGTAACATGCAGTTTGGCTGGCCGACAGAACGAGCCGCCCCACCCCACAGCTATGGAGGTTAGCTGCAGTTAACACTAGGACTCCCAGAATTCTAACTCTACTAGAACTCCCAAGCCGTTCAATTTGACGGCGAGCATTCTGAATGCAAGGGCGGTGATGACATCGTCGCATTCACGCTATAAAATTATGGTTTTGACAAGAATTAATAATAGTATTTGATCAAAACCTATTATGTTTTATTATTATTTATAAATAGTACTGAAAAATAATACAGAGTAGTGGGTACATTTTAAAAAAAAAGCTTTACTAATCT
>JAHUTJ010074971.1:0-21406 GCA_036250325.1 Characodon lateralis | reverse complement strand
TTTTTATCCAATTTGAATAAATAACTGAATCTGACTGCACTGTTCAATGATTAGGATTAATTGGAATGTATGTACCTGACTTTTGTGAAGTGCCTTGAGACGACATGTGTTGTGAATTGGCGCTATACAAATAAACTGAATTGAATTAAAATATCTCCCAGTATGGTGGTGCTTGTAAGATTTACTGAAGTTGTAATTGATGCGAGAAGATTGAGAATCACTCTCTTAAGCTAAAGAGCCTCATTGTGTCAGAAGACAGTGTTGAAAAATCCTTCACAAGAACACAAATAAAAATAAACAATTTTCCATCTGCTGTATACTGGATATGTCCTTTTGGTCCTATATGGAATAGATTTCTAGCGCATTACTATCTCATCTGTGGAATATTGCCAAAATTAGCAATGTCTTAGAGTGATAACTCGTCCATGTGTTTGTTGCTTTTAGGCGATACTGCATTAATCCTTCTTTTTTTAGGGCGTCCAAAATATTTTTCAGAAAGCACCTAAGCTATTCCAAGCTGCTGCAGAGAGAGGTTTGATTGAAGTTAAAAAGCATTTTAACTTCTCATTGGCTCTCTTTTAAATCCAGAATAGAGACCACGTGGTCGGTTCAGAAAGTGAATTAGGCGTATCTCTGATCCAACCTTGTATGCCCTTCAGTGCTCCTATGTGGGATAAGATGAGATGTCATGAGAGCGGCCTCTATTGGTGAGTTTGGTCAGTGTAGCTCTGGGACAGTAATGGTGGTGATCAGATCAATCATGTGGTTGCTGGAAGGAAAACTCATTATTTAGGTTTCAAAGATTGTAAAGAATTCATATGATGAACTTATCTTACCAATAAATAGACCTGCGGCCCCATCTCTATCTCTACATTTCCTTAGTGGAAGTATTTATCTGTTTTTACGGTGCAGCAGAAGGGAAATTGAGCTTATTTTTTGAAAATATGGAGAACATGTTGGATTCTTGGAAGTCACTTCCTATGATCAAAAGTTTGAGAGTGCATCACAGCTAGGGCCTGCTGATCCCAAGGGTCATTACTGGCTTTTCCATCAAGCTCCATCAGCCTCTAACCTGTGAGGGTGCCAGCTTAGGGCAGTTTGAGGCAATTTTTTTTCCTTATCAAGATGTGAAGTTTAGATGGAAAAGGGCTAGAGGCTATGGCTAAATGTAATGGAGTCACTGCAGGGTGAGGGGTTGGGATGATGGTTGGGAGGAAGTTTCCTTCTTCTTTCCCTGAGGATATCTGAGGCTGTGACCCTGTGAGAGAAGCCTCTGTGTATCCATGCAACACATGCTTACCTCTGAGCCTCTGAAGTGTGATGATAAGCTGGTGGAGGTTTAGCTAAAAGAAGAAAGTTAGCACATAAAACAGGAATGAGGTCCTGCCCTTAATGTTTTCTTGAATAGTGGGGAATCAAACCCTATCTAAAGATTTTTTTTTATTTTTTTTTACCAGTGGCACTGGTAAAGATTTGCACAACTTTTCTAGATCACCCAGAGTTCTTGGAACCATCATATACTCTCAACTCTTGAGCTTGCCACACAGGGTTTCTGTACAGTTTAGATCTGAGTAGTGAGATGACTGTTTATGAAGATTATTTTTGGTCTGGCTATCTTTTTCTGTGTTGTCTTTGGTTTGTTGAAAGACTGTGCAGACATTGGATTTGTATTTAAAATGTCCTGATATTGAAAAGAGAAACGTTCCCAGGTACACATCATCACACAGCCTCCACCATACATAACAGTGGTGATGGGAGACATTTCCCCATATTCATTCTAAACCTATCTACAATGTTTGTTGCCAAAAAGCTATATCTTAAGCAGTTTACTCTGCAGTTTAAAAATTCATACAGGACCTGAACATGTCACCCTTTAAGAGCATAATGATAATACCTTCTGCCACAATGCTTGACAGCACAATTTGTTGCTGTGCCAGAATTGTATCGAGTAGATCTGAGAGGACTTATCAGTCCAACAATATAAATAAATGAAAAGTATGGAGTATTGCATGTTAGAGTCAGAAATTGAAAAGAGGGAATCGATGATCAGAGGAAAGAGACTGTGGTGGAGAAATGGTAGAAAGGTAGACAAGAATCTGATATCAAGATTTTTCCACTGCTTCATATTTGGTCAACTTTGGTTTTTATTGTTTGTGGCCTTTACTTTGTAGTTGACCAACAGTAAATGGGGTGGAGAAAGAGAGGGGAAGACATGCAACAAAGGTCAATGGTCCAGGACTCGAACCCGTGACGGCTACATCAAGGACTGTAGCCTCTATAGAAGTTGTGGGCTTTTACCCCTGCGCTACCATCGTGCCCCCAAAAACAAGATATATATTTGAAAGAGATTGTTAGAGGTGCTAGTGATTGTGCCATTGAGGATTTGTAAAAACAAAACAGTTGTTCCCTTCTACTGGTTCTAAAATTTATGGGTAGATTTGTGTCAATTTGCTCACTGTGGGATTATGTTGCTGCAATAAAAAAATTCATTTAGTTTCTTTGGATTTTACACATCGCTACCACGGGGATCAACAGGTTTGTTCATGTTTATAAGTGTTAAATTGGTATATATTTATACATACACTTTAACACCTTAATGAAAATTTTCCATTATTGCTTATGCATATACCCATCACTAAATCTGTCCTGGACAAAAAACTATAGAAAATTTTTTATCATAATTTCACATTCCCAGGACACATTTATCACTCTACACAGCAGATTCTCCTTAAGCTGATTTGCAGTTCACCATGTTAAGAGGATGAAAGGCTAGATGCCCCGCAGCGCTTTTTCCACCTGGTTCCCACTGGAGCCTTGAAGCGTGTGCTTGAGGGTTTGCTTGCAGCAGTGTGGACTGGAATTCAGATAAAACAGACAGGTGGAGTGCCTGAAGTGCAGTAGTTTGCTTTGCATTAAACCTGCTGCTCTGCAGGCATTTATTTATTAATTTCCTGGACCAACATTTACAGTTATTTTCACACTGCAGTGTGGCGGCTGCAAATTGCAATCTATACACTAATCTATGAGTAAGAGATTTTGTATTAGTTTAACATGGTCCACTGCACATTTTGAATGTGTTTTCCAGTACAGATGGGGTTCCTCCAGTAGGGGGAGATGGTGACACAGCACCTAGGGTAAAGGTGTTCAGCATGAATAAATGCATGCAGAACTAGGAACTTTTAAATATTTCAGTAATTTTCTGTTGTATATTTGCATAATCTTTTATTTTATTCTTTTTTTTTTTTTTTTTTTATAAGATTTTGCATCTGAGACCATCCAGCCAGCCTCTTGTATTCCTGATGTGTAAACACAGAATGTTCTGAACTGGATCTGGACAGCAAAGGTCCGAGGTTCTGCTACAGTTACTACTAAATCTGATTTATTTATTTAAAAACTCACCTTAGTTTTAACAAGTTTGTAGCTTGTAGCTGTCATTATTTCACATACAATAGATGGAGAGAAAAAAATATGTGCTAATGTTATAAAAAAGAATAAAATTCAGTCAAGTTTTTTGTGATTTTTTTTTTTGCCTTCACTAGTGTTATCCATTTAGTTATTGTTTTTGTTGAGTTTTGCACAGCACTTTAAATTTTTTTAAAAATATTCTCATAATACCAAGTAAACATTTAAGATGAATACATTTATCAAAAGAATGCACTCCCCAATCAATGAACGCCAGAGCTTAGATCTAGTAACCATGATAGGCAGGTCTTTGGATGAAAAATCAAAATTCATTGAATGCATCTTCAGCCTATAAACACATTAATGATGTTCAATGCTTAGAAAAACAAAACAAAAACATTTGCCATCTTAGATTTTTTCTGTTTCTTGCTTTTTGGTGACACTTAAATGTTTCAGATCAATAAACAAACATAAATATCAGACAAAGATAACCTGAGTAAATTCAAAAAGCAGTTTTAAAATGATAATTTAATAGATTAATGAAAAATTGATATCCAAATCAACCTAGCATTATGTGAAAATACAATTTCCTACCTAAACCTGATAACTACATGCAATGTCCACCATCATCTCTTTCATCACTGGAAATGACTCATTGCCGGAAATCAATATTAACCAAGAGAAGTCTGATCAGTATCACATGTAGCTCAATGCTTTTATTTTAAAGCTAAATGTGACTTAAAATTAATAGATAATTTTGTTTGAATACATCATAGACTAAATTATTTTAAAAGTGTTTTAAAATAATGCCATATTTAATCATTTTGGGTCCTTTAGGTCAACAATTCTATAAACACTGTTCAAAAGAATTATAGGAACATATTAAAAACACATTAGAGCACACTTGGAAAATAAATCATGCTGTATTCCATATTGACCTGGAAGGAGTAATGTGTTAAGAACAAAAGGTAAATGAAAATTATCAACCCACATTAGTCCAAAGTCACCAAGACATTTCAACAGAAAAACTGATGCAGCAGGCTAGTCCAATTTGCTGAAATGTCATTGCAGCAACTCAAAATGGTACTCAGTAGATTGTAAGGTCCCTACGTGCTTATGTGCATGTCTGACAATGTTGTGGCATGCTCCTCATGAGATGGCGGATGGTGTTCTGGAGTATCTCCTCCCAGATCTTGACCAGGGCATCACTGAGCTCCTGAGCAGTCTGAGGTTCAACCGGGTTCAGTTCAATCTGGTGGCGTCAGATAGACCTAAGCATGATGTTCTACAGATGTTTTATTGGATTTAGATCAGAGGAGCAAGGAGGCCAGTCAATGGTATCAATTCCTTCATCCTCCAGGAACTGACTTCATGCTCTTGGCACATGTGGCCGGGCTTTATCATGCACCAGGACAAACCCAGGACCCACTGCACCAGGCAAGGGTCTAACAAAGGGTCAAAGGATTTTATCCCGATAGCTAATGGCATTCAGAGTGCCATCATTTATCCTGTACAAGTCTGTTCGTCCCTTCATGGATATGTCTCCCCAGATACTGACCCATCACCAAACCGATTATGCTGAACAATGTGTCAGGCATAATCAGCAATGTTTCAGGTAGCTTCTCCAGACCCTATTACAACTGTCACATGAGCTCAGAGAGGAAGTGGACCTGCTCTCATCTGTGAAAAGAACAGGGCCACAGTGCCGAACCAGCCAATTCTGGTGTTCTCTGGCAAATGCCAGTTGAGCTCCACGGTACCAGTCAGAGAGCACAGGACCTACTACAGGATGTCAGGCCCTCAAGCCACCCTTAAGAAGTGTGTTTCTAATTAATTGATCAGAGACATTTACGCTAGTGGCCCGCTGGAGGTCACTTTGTAGGGCTCTGGTAGTACTCATCTTGTTCCTTTGCACAAAGGAGCAGATACCTGTACTGCTGATGGGTTAGGGATTTCTGACCGCCCTGTCCATGTCGTGGTGCGACATTTTGGTCTTTGTTTGTGGTTTTGTGTTTTGTTTACCTTAGCTAGATGGTTCTCGTTTTTGGTTTGTATTCATGTTTGGTTATTGTTTTTGCTTTCCCGACTGTTCTGGTTTCCTTCTCCCTGCCAGTGTGTGTTCCTCTCACCCTTGTTCCCTTAGTTTTGCTTCCCTATTTTACTTAGAATGGTTTCTTGATTATTATTATTATCGTTTCTTTGGTTCCTTAGCTTTTGCTCTCGTTTTAGATTTATGTTTGGTATTGGTTCCTTTGCACTCTTATTTTATTATTTCCTGTTCTGTTACTCCTCGTCATCAGGTTTCCTCTTCTAGTTATTTCTTACTCGACTTTAGTTCCTTGTAACAATGAGCCATTGTTACATGTATATTTATATTTGTTGTTTTGGGTGCAAACGATTTGTTTGGGGTGTGGCTTCTTTAGCAGGCCTCATCTTGGTTTTTCTGTAAAGGTAAATTAAATTATCTTTTCAAGATAATAAATGATTGTTAAATTTTAATTGCATTAAAGGAAACATATGAAAGTTCAATTTGAGTACTTACCCCTGCCATTTCCCTTTCCCAGCAGGTGTGCACAGGCAAAACATTTCCTGGGGACTTGAGCACATTTATTGGTTCTAGGACGCACCATCAGGGAACAGGAAGGGAGTTTGGTTTCACATATGTTTTCTATGTCAAGTTTGGAGTACTTATTGGGAATAATTAAAATATTTTCTATTTTGTCTTGATCTGTAATTTATTGTTTTATTAGCTGTTCATTTAATGTAAATATTCTTGTTTGTTTATCCTTTTTGCAGTTGTGTATCCCTTGTAATGGTTTCCCAATTTAGTTTCACCTCTATTTAAGTAGTATGTCTGTCACTGTCCGGGTTGTTGTTGGTGGTGTGGCTTGGTTACTTTGCTGCATCAAAAAGATTAAAGCAGTTTCAACCGAATTTTTGTGGAGCCTGCTCTTTTTTTTCAACTGTTCTTGGGTCCCACCTCCAAAACCGCTAGTCCTCCTGACAAGCATGTGACATTCCTCTTACATTCTTTGTCCCTCTTAGCTTTGTTTATCGTTATTTTCTAGTCCCTCCTTTATAGGTTAGCCTAATTATTGTTTACTTTTATTCCAGTTCTCGTTTCCTCTGTTCCATTCTCAGTTTGTTCCTTTAGGGTTGGTTTAGGTTTGTTTACTTTGTAATCAGGGTTTTCTCAGTTACCTTTTAGTTCTTGGGTATTCTAGATTTCTTATGCTTCTTTGGGTTATTTTATCTTTGTCTTTAGTTTTGTGTAGGGTTGTTTCTCTTTACTGTATTAGTCCTTTCCCTCTTGTGTTAGTCTTCATATTAGGTTCACCTGCTCCGTCTGTCTCACTGCATCCCTGTCACACCTGTTCCCTGTTTCTTTGATTATCTGCCCTTGTTCCTCTCTCACATATTTCTGTATATTAGTTGGTCTGTGTTCTTTGTTCCCCATTGGTTCCTCTCGTCTCTCACCAACGTTCATTGCCCTTGTCCATACTTGAGTTCCACATGTTCCTGCAGTGACTTGTAAGTTTGGATGTCTGACTCTGGTTTACACCTGCAGTGTTTTTTGTTACTTTTCATTTTTTGAATAAAGCTGAAGACTGCTTGAAATGCTGCTGCCAAGCTCTTGCCTGTGCTTCGGTCCAACCCCAAACCCGAATGTGACAGTCCAGCTCTCCTAGAGTAACTGCCTGCATCTTGGAAGATCTTCCATACTCTTGACACTGTGTTGGGAGACACCGCAAACCATTCATGTCTCATTGTCACCCCTTTAGTTCACCTGTTGATAATTTAATTGACACTGAAACAGCTGACACTGATTAACAACACCCTCTACAACTTAACTGACCAGATCAGTATTGCAGAAATTTAACTGACCTAATGCTATACTCTGATTAAAAAGTGTAACTTTATTTTTTTTGAGTATACTGTCTTCACAAAGCCTATGCACCTGAAACAGGACTGTTTAGGCAGATTATCCATGTTTTTTTGTCTTTCCCAGGGTGTCAAATACTGCCTTTTTTTCAGAGCCTTGGACATCTCTGTGAAAGGGATTACGTTTTCTTCGGTGCAAATCATGTCAAACTACTTCTAACAGTATTACGCGCTAACAGCAAATGCAACAAACAGCAAAGATTTCAACAAGAACATGGGAGCTTCAGGACCTTTAAACTCTAGACTAAATTGTTGACACCATATTGACACATCCATTTAAATCTTCCTTGTTTCTTGTCCTTTGTTGTTGACTTTAAATTCCATTTGTCTGATTAGTATCATGCATCTAAAAATGTCAGTCGGGTTGACCCTCTAAAGCTACCTGGTTAGATCTAGGAAAAGATGATGGTTAAATTTGGAAAGTCATGATTTAACATAATGATCCATTTTATCAGCTAGTGAGGCAGGAGTACTCTGTGCTGAAAGCTAGAAAGTAGAATCTGCTAAAATGTCCTCACCATATTCTGTTATGCAGTTGGGACGACTGCGCTCTCCCCTCACTGGTCCTAATGTCTGGATGTTTTCTGGCAGTTTCCCATTTAAAATTTTAAAGATTAAGAATTTTCCTCTTAGGGCTTTCTTTACCTTAGGAGTCCTAACTAATTTCCGAGCTGGGTTAGTTAAACATAAACAGATGACAAAATAATAATAAAAAAAGATTAAAATAAAAAGATATAGCAACAGGAAACTAGTATATTAGATAAAATAACAAATATATTAGGTAAAATAATATAGCCGTAGACGTTTCTTATTCCTTCTCTGTAAAAAAAACAACTTTTTTTTAACAAATTAGATGAATTATTTTGTTTAACTATTTTAGCTCATTTATATTAAGATGTATTTATTCATTCATTCTAATATCCTGCTATCTTTAAAAAAATATATTTGTTTGGTGATTTATTCATTATTAGTAAGCCGCTTTACACTTCATATGACAACTAATGTTGAAATAAATGAGTTTCAGAATATCTGTGAAGAGGTTCTATAAGATGTTCGTTATTTGTTTTTTCTTGCTTTTTGTCATTACAATATTACGCAAGACCAACAAAAAGAATTTTCCATAAAGAAATGATTGTTGACAGAAAAATATGTCCATCTACTGTCCAACATCGGCACTCTGTACTTGGTTGGGGCTCCATCTGCATGCAGTTCAAGAAGCTATGGTTGCTTTAATGGTGCCTTCCAGCTCATCTGCATTATTGATTCTGATGTCTCTCATCTTCCTCTTGAATATCCTCCAAAGATTCCCTGTGGGGCTCAGGTCAGGTGAGTTTACTGACCAGTCAAGCACAGCAACACCTTGGTCATTGACCCAGATATTGGTACCTTTGGCTGTGTGGGCAGGTGCCAAGTCCTGCTGGAAAATGACATCAGAATCTCAATAATGGTTGCCAGCAGAAGGAAGCATTGAGTGCTTTAAATGTCCTGGTAGGTGGCTGCATTGACTTCAGAAAACAGTGGACCAACACAAACAGTAACATAGCATCTGGCAAACCATCACCGACTATGGAAAATTCACACTGGACTTCAAGCAACATGGATTCTGTCTCTCTCTATTTTTCCTCCAGACTTTAGAACCTTGATTCCGAAATGAAAAAAAAAATGCTTTCATCTCTTGGCCCAAATACATTGCTTCATTGCTACGTACATTGCTATGTTGCTTAACACCAAGAATGAAACTGCTATTATCCCTGTTGCTTGTGAACCTTTTTCTATCACACTGCTTTCTTCCATGCAACTTACCATTAATATGCCTGGAAAACATCACTCTGTGAATAGCCACCTTCTTAAGCAAAGACCTTATGTGGCTCGTCCTTCTTGTCGAGGGTCTCAGTTACGGTCTGCAGGTAAACTATCAAGTCAGCAGCCTTCCCCATGATCGTGTGGGACATAACAAGGCCATGACCTAATGCTTTTGTACTTAGAACCTTTTTTTAATTGGTGTAATAAAATCTTAAAATTTTCTGACAAACAGGATTTGTGGTTTTCATTAGCTGTAAGACATAATCATTAAAATTAACAGAAGTAAAAGCTTGAAATATCACTCTGTATGTAAGAAATCTATGGGAGATTTGTTCTTTTACCGACTTAAATAAATTTACTATCCACTAAAATATAAATTATTCAGATGCACCTTCTAGGTTCACCTGATATTGTTGCCACTGGCTGGTGAGATATGTTATTTAGAAATTCTCTTTTAAAGTTTTCAGCTGAAAATAAAAAACTTTGGGGATTTGTACAAAGAGAAGGTTCTCTAATGTACATTCGAAGGCTGAAACTAGGCTCTAACTAGAATACTAATGGATTTTTAAAATAAATTACCATGATATTCTGTGAAGCAATTGACTATGGTCAAAGCAATACAATTAAAACCAAAACTGTACATACAATTCATAAAATGTTAGAAAACAATCTATCCTTAATGTCTGACTTTAAGACAGTACAGTATCTACAGTTCTGTGTTCCAGAGAAGAATATGTTTTTAGGTAGAATGAGCGTATCAACCCCAGAACAAAAGTACCACGTAAAGATACTGGCTGAAATGTTTGGCTATGATCAATGTTATATTTGAACGAAAAAGGAGGAAGCTTGCAAGCCTGAGGAACTCATCTTAAATGTGAAGAATGGTGGTGGCAGCATCATGTTCTGTAGGTGTTTTGCTTCAGGACGGCATCCTGAGAAAAAAATCATTATGTGGAAATAGTTAAGCAACATCTCAAGACATCAGTCAGGAAGTCACAGCTTGGGTATTAAATGGTCTATCAAATGGGAAATGACTCCAAGCATACCACCACATTTGTTACAAAAGTGGCTTAAGGTCAACAAATTAAATGTTTTGGGGTGGCCATCACAAAGCCCTGATCTCAGTTTTATAGAAGAGTTATAAGCAGAGCTGGAAATGGTAAATGGCCTGCAGTTGTATAGCGCTTTATCAAGTCTGAGGACTCCAAAGGGCTTCACATTACAATCAGTCAACCACCCATTCATAGACACATTCACACACTGACAGTGGTAGGCTACATTGTAGCCAAAGTTGTCCTGGGGCAGACTGGCAGAAGACCGAGCGGGGGTTCAATGAACCCCTACCACCGTCGCCACCTTCGAAAGGTAGAGATTTTGGTAAGGAACATAAATGAGTGATGCAGCCTTAACTTTATGCCTTACCTTGACAGAGATAAAGAATATCATTTTTTACACAATCTTCTTTTGACCTTATCTTTAAGTCTATCATATGCAAACAACTGAGTCTGTTACAGCAGTGTCTGCTGTTAACCATGCTAGTCAGATGGTCAGCAAAAATGATGAAAATGTTTTACAACATTAACTTCAACAGATAGAAGGTTCTTATAATGAGGGGCATCACAGATGCTTTTAGTTGTCATTTCAGCTCTGTATCAGATATTTTCTCATTAGAGCGCAAGAGATCTAAAGTGATCAGTCAACACGTTTCTTTGTGTCATTAAACCTTATACATCATTTTTTTTCATTAGTTCTGCTCACATATCGGCAACGTCGTTTGGACAGATGGTGAAACAGTCTGCCTCACTGAGAGCTATAATAAAAGTTTGATCAACTCCGGTAAAGTGGATGTTTTCTTACCTGGCATGAAATTTTTAGTGATCATGTGTGTGCTTTTGTTTATTGGATTTTTTTTGTTGTTAAACATAATCTTGGCTGTCAGTTGTTTCTTTGTAAACTAAGATTTGATTCTTTATGCAATTGTTCTTACCTGCATGTTATTAACTCAAACTGCCTGACATTTGGTTAATCTGTTCGACCGAAATGTTTCTAGATGTTTTGTGATTTACCACGAACGTATTTATTACAAGATCCGGTTCCCTTGGAAACTCCAGTTCTGTGCTTTCATTCCAGTGTGTTGACGTCATGTTTCACTTTCTTTACTTCATGTATTTTTAGCATGTGTTAATTAAACAAAGGATGTTCTTTATAGCACATTGTCTTTCCTTGAAACAAAATACTGTGAATAATTGAAGTATTTTATACTATCATTAAAGGTCGTATCGATATTTCTAGCCAGAGCAATCTTTAAGGCATCTCTTGAAAATAGTAATAAATACTAAGATTAAAGTAAACCACTTAAAAATCAATGATCTCAGCACTCAGCTCTCACATATCTCTTAAACTCTTCCAGGGTAGCATATAGAAGACATTACCTGAAACATCCTTATGGCAGTTTGTTTCTAGTAGTAAATAAGGCAACATATTTAAAGAAGAGGATGAAAAAAGCAGGACAGCTTTGAAATTAATCCTTGTAGTGTTTTGAGGGTTGAGAGCTGGACTGAAATGCAGACATGAACATGAGAATGGTGAAGATTTAATAAAAAAGAAAACTTCCTGGAGCAGCACAAAGGGGAACAGGACAAGATGAAGCAGAGACAAAGAATCAGGCAATGTAACAATGACCAACAGGGAACTTAAATACGGAAGAAATTGTGAGAGTGACATTGGATTCATGGGTGTTAACAAGGAGACAATATAGAGAAGCTTAGGCAGAAGGTAAGCAGGGAGGGAGACTAATAACACAGAGGGAGCTGAACTAAGGCACAAAAAATCACTTAACCAAGTGGAAAAGACAAATACTAACCTAGAGGGAATAAACTAGGATACACAGGGAACTGAACACAAGAAATAAGGAAGAATCACAAATGTTGTATTGCTAAATCAGTCATCAGTAAATAATAATCAAGTCAAGTCTGTATATCTCTGCTCATCTAATCTAAAGTGGTCCTTAAAAGCAAAATCCACCTTTTTAGCCCTTAAATACATTTTGCTGTATAAAGGGAGTCTGTAGGAGTGCAGAAAAGTTTAACTTAGTCTCTCCAGGTGCTGTGTAGATATATTTATATTCTGTTTGGGTCATATTTTTCAGTCTCTGCAATTTTCTGTATTCTATATTATGTTTTTTGAGCGGTTACGTCTCAGTATTTGCTGCAGAACAGCTAAATCAACCTCCGCCAGTATCAAGAAGGATTTGCTGAAAGACTTCATCTGATTCAGGGGTCAGTTCCTTCTGTCTATGCAAACAACGGAGACAGCAAAGCAGTAAGCTGCAAATAATGCTAAAATGACAACAAACTTTATTTTAGACATGTTTTTATTTTAGACATGAAGCTTTTTGAGCTACTCTGACAAAAAGTTACTAGCCAACCGTGCCACACATTAGGGTGACATTAAAAAGCTACTTCCTTCGGTCCTTCAAAATAAGAGTCTCAAACATAGGAAAAACATTTTCTTTTCCTGGGCTCATAATAATAACTTACAATTTAGCTTTATCTAGTATTCTGATGATATGAGATCTTGTTGCACCTCTAGTAAATATATATATTTTTAAAAACTGTGTTCAAATGCATAGCAACTGGGACACATTTGTGTTGGTTTTGATAGAGCTGTGAGTTGATATCAACAACATGATGATTTCTTTTCTAAATGCTGCAAATGTTGCCCTTCCATACTCTCCTCTGAACCAACCTCTTGTTTTGGAAAGGTTGAAAACTGTGCTAAAAACGTTTTAATTTTCAAGTGATCAACAATGATGCAGTTGTCAAATACAGATGAAGTGTTTGTGTAGTGAAGTGAAGGTAAGTAAGTGCTTACCTTTAAAAGCAAAAATTTAATTAGTCACAGGACAAACATCCTCTTTTTAGTATATTTGAGTAATGATTTGAGTAGCTGTTTCCAAGTCATAGATTTGTTTTTGTTACATTGCTCTTTTCTTAACTGGTTCTACTTACAAAAGTGTTTATATCAGGTCTGCATGGTGAAGCTTGGAGGCTATCATACCTAAAGATGTGAAGCTTCAGTGAGTCTAGAAAGAGAAGAGAGCAGTTCTCTTGCCTTCAAACAGCTGGACAAACATAACCATATAAATGCATTTGCAGCTATTGCATGTGCCTATTTAGTACCTATTTATGAATTTATTGACTAATGTAGGCTTGGTCGTTAATGTAGGTTAAGACTTCATATATAAACCAGGATACCCTAGAGGTTTTAATTCAGTGAATTTAGAAGAGTGATTATATAACTATTATTATTACACTATTAGTATTTTAATGTTCTGCATCTGAGTTTAGTTAAATCAAGAGGAATGCAGAAAACACATTTAGGTGTTGTAGACTTTAAGAGTACCATATTTCAGATAGCCATAATTTTAGAGCATCCATTGTTATTTAATCAATGCAGTCAAGGGATTTGAGACATTAAATAAGACATTTTTATGCATCATATTGTCTGTTTTAAGGTTTTTCTTACTATAATTTTATTGTCTTGATCCTTAGGACTTTGATCTGCTTTTGCTATTTTGGTTGGGAGTTTTTCACATAGGTTCTTGGGCCTCAGTCTTTGTACAATTTTTGAAAGTTTCTCTTTAAGTTTGGTTCTCTTAAAAAATGTTGTCCCTTGTTTCCCTTTACTGTTTTTGAAATTCCTGAGTTCCTGCTAGCTCCCTGCTTCCCACACCTGCCCTTCTCTCATTCACATGTATTTTGTCTTGCTTCTTCTAACTTTCATTCCCCTTTTCTCAGGAGCATGCCTTTGTAGCCCAGCCTCTCGAGGTCTCTTTCACCTGGTGCCTTCTCTCATTACACAATATCATCTATAAACATGGAGAATACTGCCTGACCACATCAGCATTACATCAGTAATAGAATAACATTTATAACTATTCATAGTTTTGTTGTATGACTTTAAAAGTAATATTTATCTTAACATAGTTAATAGTAAGAATTTGGCATGTTTCTTATCTATTAGGAATTTGTACAGATGCACCAACAATGAAGTATTGACTAATGACTAAAGAAGATCATACCAGGATTAAATAAATTTTTTCTTAAAGACAGGAAACCAATTTTCCACTTATTTGTGATTTAGGCTCAATGCATGAAATGAAGCCCTTTTTCGTAAGCCTGAAGTTTACATTGCACCATACAACAAATCCCAAGCAATCCAGAATTCACACTGAAAATAATGATCTAATAATTGATTACTTTACTGTCAACTTATTTCAGCAATAATTATAAAAAAATACATGTATTTCAATTGAAAAAAAGCATGAAAGAGTCTACAATTGTGTAGAGAGCAATACAAATCAATAGCTGTTCTTAGATGAACATTACCTAGTGTAATTATCATTCCTGTTGGTTTAGTGCAAATATTGGGCAGGCCAGCTTTAACTAAAATAACTGATGGTTCAATTAGATCAGTAAACAGTCATCATTGTTCTTAAAATGTTTGCTCAAATGATTCTCGCTGTGTACATAAAGGTCCACTCAGCAGCAGCTGCAGCTTGATGACTGCCAGCTCAAACAGCAGGATATTCTTCATTCTTATAGAGGACGACAGATGTGTGCTGGGGGCTTACAATGTCATAAAAACTTGTGTTGAGCAAAAACAGGCTTCCCTGTATATATGCTGTAGATAACAACAGTTTTCACCTCACTTTATAAAAGGTATATAAAGGGTGGCTATACATTTCTAATGTAAATATTGAATACATTTCCAAGCTCACATTTTCAGTGATCTCAATTATTTTCATAGATGGATGGATGGATGGATGGATGGACAGAATGTTTACACGAAGTATACAGCAAATAAAAGCTGGAAATATTTTTTCCCATTTTCTGTTTTACTTCCATAGTTATCCAGACATGGAAAATGTTTCATTATACACTTTTCCAGGTTTCATCGAAACCTTGTATATAATTAAATTTATCAGAGAGCATAGTGGGGCTTTAGGAAAAAAAGATTACATCTAAGACTTTGATCAAGAAGGACTTAGACCGCATGTAAGCAGGCAACGAGATGATTTGCTCCTCTGACTGCCTTGTTAAATAAGCACCACCTGGGAAGAACATCTAGGTGTTAAACTGCAAGACAGGATCCTCAAGTCAAAATAAGGAAATAGAAATGACCTTCTGGTTAATAACCAACAGTGTTTGGTAAAGGTCAGGGGCAGAGAGGCAGGAAAGTGGAATCGCACAGACAGACGGGTGAAAGTCTTCTGCCCTGAAAGGCCCTGAAGGTTGTGGATTACACCAAGAAAGCAGAAAAGGCAGAAACCATCCATGGAAGCAGATTATAAAGAGTGAAGGTAAAGAGGCAGACATCAGATAAGAGACAGAAGAACAAGGCCACCTTAACGGCTAACTTCAGAATCCTATTAGTGGACAATAAAGGGATAACATCCAGGACAAGGGCAATGTATGCGAAGAAAACAGACAAATTACAGACAAAATTGATAACTGTGTGCCAAAGAAATTACAGTGGACAGACAGGGAGAAAAACAGCTAAGAGGCAATCGCAGGAAAAAATGTACAAATGAAGAAAAAGCTAAAGTGTTGTGTATAATCAAAATAGAGAAATGTTAATCAAAATAGAGAAATGTATAATCAAAATAGAGAAATGCACATTCAAAAGGTTTCTCACGCTTTTTCCAAGAATCCCCCAGATGCTCGAGTCTACATTTAAATGATGTGGGAAATTTCAGCAGCTGTCCAAGCAAAAAAGCCCTCCCGCCACCTTCCAACGCTTTTCTTTATTTAGCCGTGACAAAGTGTCTTCTACAGAGATAAATACAAGTCTTACACATGTAAAACATTCAGTTACTCCTCCCAAAGTGCTTAGGGTGAATGTTTGTTTTCCATCAGATCTCCTGGCTGCAAAGGTGTGAGTTTTTTTTTCTCTTTTTCACTTATATTTAGTACTTTAATGATTACATACTTATAATGAAGTAATAAAATAGGACAAACATTCAGATTATAAAGGGCAATACTCATTTAGCTTTAACGCCTCAAGATTATAGTCACAATAAAATACACAACGTCTAAAACAAGCAATACCCTTAATGCAAATCTACAAGTAATAGCGTTATGTCATTTATAAATTCTTCTCAGTAACTGTCATAATGGGGTTTTCTTAGACTCTGAAGTGACATAACCACGAGGACCAAGACAGCGTTTTAACAGTTTATTAAGATACACGGTTTAAGGTCAGACTGGAGCAGGTGGGCAAAAGCAGGATCTCTCTGAAGGAGGAAACAGAGGCTGATAAACACTCTGGGTGGAATAGGAGACAATGTAACTGTGTTTTTACCATTACTTCATTTAAAAAGTTTTGTATCCTTTGTCAGTTCATTCTTCTTTACTACAAATTTGCAGCCACGTTTTAGCCTTTTTCTTAACTCATTCAAAACATTGCATTACGTTCCTAAGGCATTCAAATATGTTGAGCAAAGGGGTAATATAAATGTCAGCAAATCATAATGTGCTGTATACACGTAGCAGAGGGTCAGCCTTGTTGATTCGAAACACCGGACCAGTGGTTCAGGGTGTTTTGGCCCATTAACTACAAATTGCATGAACTTTACACAGCAGTGAACCAAAGCAAAAGCTATGATTCCAGATTGACTTCTTTATATTGAAATAGCCATTCATTTTAAAATGACTTTAATATTTCACAACAAATCTGAACTTAGCGTAGTGGGCCACTTCATTTTTTCTTTTTTAAGAAGATATAGGTTTATATAGGTGTAAATGTTACAGTGGAGATGTATTTCACAGAAAGGCCTCTCATTTACTGGCAAGAATTTACAAGCACATTTAAAAGGCCTGAATGTATTCCTATATAAACTGAAAACAGAGTTTAGTCTGTTCTTCAACATTTTGGATTCAGAGAGCTGCTTTCTAAGTCAGTGTGAACAAGACAAAATGCTTCAGTTGCAAAATAAAGTCTGATAAGATGGAAACACAATGACTGGTTCTGGAGTTAAATATCACGATTATGGTTTAAGTCAAATGTTTCCTTTTCAAATGATCTTTAATCCCATGTTTAGCATGAAACCTCATATCAGCAGAAACAGCAAAAATAATCTGAAAAAACGTATCCTGTTCAAGGGATCTCTCCGTTTGGGTCTTTAATGATTTAAATGTAGGACCTACATAAATTATGAACATTTAATAAAATGACTACTTTAATAACTTACTTTAATAACTTGCTTTGATCCAAACAAGTTAAATTATTTTACTATTTTAAGCCAGGAAGTCTGTTTAAGAAACAGTTTTTGTAGGTTATTGTGTAACACGAAATTACTACTTTTATCAGTGCTTACTGCTTTGAGTGTCTCGTTGCTGAAAAGCGCTATATAAATAAACTTACCTTACACCTTCTCTCCATCATGGGGTTTATACGTATGTCACAGTAAAATAATAACCTTTTTATTTCCTTAACCAGAGCTTAGAATCATGGAACAAATGATGTCTCAGTGCATTTCTCAAAGCAACAACAGCTAAAATTTTCTTTATGGAAGACGCAATAAATGAAACAATGGACTTGGATTTATGACATAATTTGTTTTTAAGACCTGGTATAGAAAATCTGGCTGTATTTAAGACTTTCTCAAGTTCTACAATTTTGGTAATTTAATTCTTTTCCAGACAATGGAAATCATTGTTCCATCTATTACAGTAAGTAGCTGAGTTTCTGAATCAGCAATACAACCTGATCACGAGTTGTGCAGGCACTGGCGTCAACAACTGCAATCAAGTGTTTTTGTGAACTTGCAGCGAGTCTCTTACATCACTGTGGAGGATCATTGGTTCACTCTTCTTTCTAGAAGAAGCCAGAATTCTTTTAAATGTTTAGATTGGAAGATCTTCAAGCATTAATTGTCAGTTTAAGGCCATGTTGCAGCATCTGAATCAGATTTAAGTGCAGACTTTGACCAGGTCTCTCCAAAACCTTTTGTTTCTTAAGTCATGCAGAGGTTGACCTGCTAATGGGCTCTTGATCATAATTTGTCGGCATAAACCATGTACACTTAATGTCACAAACTGATGTAACAGAATGCACACCAGCCAAAAACCTTTTTTTTTTGTTTTACCATTTAATAGAATATTTTCACAAACGCCTTTGGGTCATTACGATGTTTCTGGCAAATCTGAGAGGGGCCTTTGTGTTCTTCTTTAACCAGCAGTGGTTTTCATGTTGGGAACTTATCCATGGATGCCCTTTTTGCCTAGTTGCTTGTCAAATCATGAACACTGACCTTAACTGAGACATGTAAGGTATGTAGTGCTTTACAAATTGTGTCTGGGTTCTTCTGTGATCTCCTGGATGAGTTGTGGATGCACTTTGGAGCAATATTGGTCGGCTTGACACTCCTGGGAGGTTCTTCACTGTTTCATGTTTTCCCCATTTATAAACAATGACTCGCACTCTGGTTCACTGGAGCCTCAAAACCTTTGTAATGGCACTGTAACTCTTTCCACACTAATAGGTGTCAATAACATTGTTTCTCATCTGTTCTTTAATTACTCTGGCCCAAGGTGTGATATGAAACGTCTGAGATTTTTTAAGGTACTTCAGGTTGCCAGACAGGTCCATTAAGTATGCATGCCTGACAATGATGGATGGTGTCCTGCCGTATCTCCTCCCAGGTCCTGACCAAGGCATCACTGAGATTCTGGACAGTCTCATGTTTAACCCGGTGTTGTAGGATGGACCTAAACATGATGACCCAGAGATTTTCTATTGGATTTAGGTTAGGGGAGCGTGGAGACCAGTCAAAATGTATAACAAATTCTTCATCCTCCAGGAACTGCCTGAATACTCTTGCCAAATCAGGCAGGGCTTGACTTGGCAGGAAGAAACCTGCATAATATGAGCCACAACAACTTTTAATTTCTCTTTGGGATTAATAAAGTATTTTTCAATTGAATTTAATTGAATCATGCACCAGGAAGAACCCAGGAGCCTGTAAAGGTTCTAACAAAGGGCCTATGGATTTCATCCTAAAACCTGCTGGCAGTCAGGGTGCCTTTGTATATCCTGTACAGGTCTGTGTGTCCCTCCATGCATATGTCTCCCCAGACCACACTGACCCAATCCAAATTGATCATGCAGAACAATGTTGCAGCTTCTCCTGACCCTTTCACATCTGTCACATGAGCTCAGAGTGAACCTGATTAGGTCTCTTTGCAGGGCTCTGGCAGTACTCATTCTGTTCCTCCTTGCAGAAAGGAGCAGATACTGATCCTGCGGATGGGTTAAGGACCTCTGACGGCCCTGTCCAGCTCTCCTAAAGTAACTTCCCTTATAACTGGTGTCTCCTTCATGCTCTTTAGACTGTACTGGTATATACATCAAACCTTCGGGCAATGGCACGTATTGGTGTGCCAGACTGGAAGAGTTGGACTGCCTGTGTCCCCTCTGTAGGGTCCTGGTATCTCCTTATACTACCAGTAGTGACACGGACCCTGGTCAAATGCAAAACTACTGAAAAGCAGTCAAAACAATGAGGGAAAAAATGTCTATGGCCTCTAGCTTCAAAACCATTCCTGTCTCATTGTTGCCCCCTTCAGGGGACCTTTGATAATTTAATTAACACCAAAACAGCTGACACTGATTAACAATCCCCTCTACTACTTAACTGACCAGATCAATATTACAGAAGTTTTACTGACCTGATGCTCAGTGTAAGAAGTGTAACTTTTGTTTTTTTGAGCAGTGTAGTTTGTTAATACTACAGGTCAGGCAGTTATTAGGCCTGGTTGTGGTTCATGAAAATGAACTCAGTGTTCCGAAAACTGTGGTTAATTATAGTTAGTTAATAATTTCAAAAGGAGGGTGAGTAGAAGTAGGTTTTTATGGATAGCTTTTTTCTACTAATAATTGAAAGCCATGGATTTCAACATTAAACTCCGGTACATACTTTTCTGGAACTTTCAAAATAAATTGCATTTAACAGACTTTCAGCACAACTTCAGAAGGGGGAAGGGGGGTAACAGAGGACTTCCCATGATGCAACTACCCGCATAAAACCCCCCACCTTCCCACAAGTCTTTCTCTTCCACACCGGTGACCATCGGGATAGGAGGCGAACAAAGCACGCTGATATCTCTTTGCTGGCAAAAAGACATAAACTCTTCACGAGTGTGAACTCTTCAAGAGTGTCATAAGACCACGCAATCATATGCACAAGATAAGTAAGATTGGAGCACTGTTTGTGTACCCGGTGATTTCATTCATGAACGGGGAAATTAAGGTGTAAGAGTTGCTTACCTTTTCTCTTCGAAGTCCCCGCAGAAGCAAAACTGTGTCGCAGAGAAATCCCCAGTAGAGAAGCTGTTTCTACAAGCCGAGTCTGAAAGAAGGACAACGGCCTGCACCATCGTGTTTACGGTAATGAACAGCTGGTTGACGGACAGAACGAGCTGTCTTTCAAGCCACAGCTCCGGAGGTCAGGTTAGCTGAAAGCTGAAAACTAACCGCTTGTTGACTGTGGACGTTTCTTCAAACTTCGCCCTTGGACAACGTTTCCTCACCACGGTTCATGAGGTTAGGTGTTTGGGCAGAGACAGATTAACAGTTAGGATGAAATGATCTGAACGTTTTCATTCTATGAAGTTTTGTTTGTTTGAAACTCGGCTATCTTAGTGCTAGCAGGCTATCTGCAGCACACGTGCCGGTTTGTATTCTTTGTATGTTTTTAAAGTTAAGACCAACTTTATTTAAAGGTTGATTTTTAAACAGAACATTGATCATAATGCACCGTCCGCGCTTATGCATTTTAACCCTTTTATTAACCCCGGTATTTTAAAGGTATGTGTTTGTTTCTGGTGCTAAGCTATCCGCTTCTTTGTTAGCTTAACTGCTAACCGGTAAGAACACATTCTTGCTACTAAAGAGTACTTAACAGGAAGGTTGTTAGTTTTCAAGCTAGTGAATAATAGTCCTTGAACATCGTTTTCTAGATTTGATAACTAAGTAAACACCATTAAGCCCATTTCTCCAGAAAGATTTGGCTCGTTTCCAAAATATTCCCTTAATAATATTTCTTCAAATATTATTTGAATAAATGAAGGCAGCTAATTAGACACTGTTGAGAATTAGTCATCCAGAAGGTTGGTTTTATTCAGCAGATCATTCTTTAAAATATTATTTCATTAAAATAATATTTTATCTGATCTTGCATTGTGAATGGTTGTCT
>JAHUTJ010074970.1:0-21413 GCA_036250325.1 Characodon lateralis | reverse complement strand
CAGTATATAATTCCACATGTGTTAATTCATAGTTTTGATGCCTTCAGTGTGAAGCTACAATATTCATAGTCATGAAATAAAGAAAACTCTTTGAATGAGAAGGTGTGTCCAAACTTTAGGTCTGTACTGTATATATATATATATATATATTCTACATTGTTAAGTTATTCTAATTTCTGCCATATACAGACAGCCTACAGTAAAGTAAAATATTGATACATTTTAATTAGTTTGAGCTTTGACCTGGACACACATATATTCTATATATGTTTATATATGCATGCATATATGCCCCCGGTGCCTCCCCAGCCCCCCCTCCAGCTCCGCCCCTGAGTACCGGCAAGAATTTAAAGCTACTTTCACCCCTGCATTTATCCAAATATTAGTGTAAGTGTCAACTCCCACTGAACGTGTGTGGATTACGGGAAATCTAAAACAAACTGATATTGGTGTGCCCAGCTCTTGGCCTCAAAACACTGAACTTGGATGTATTCTGGTATTTTTATTGTACCATTAGTGCTTTCCACAGCATTTAAATAAATATTTGAAAGCCCAAACTTAAAATGGCATAGATACCAAAGATTATTGTGTTTATATCTATCTATGAAAGATACAAAGAGTTGATAATTTTTCAAAAATATTTTAATGACACATTTTTCCAAATAGAAGCAATGGTGAAGAAGTCTAATACAGAACACAAATCCAACGCAGAAATGGCTACTTTGTCACCTGAGAATTGTATGGTTTTCTTCTTTAAATATCCACAAAAATGAAGTACCTCGTGTACAAATCAAGCTCTTGATGTGTTTTAGTGCAAAACATCAAATAAAACACAAAAAAGGAAACTGGACACAAAATAAGCTAAAGGGGATCAACAAAGCAAACAAATAAAAGCATTGACAAAAATATATGCAAGTAAAAAACAAACTCCATATTCATTGTATTAAATTAAAGAATAAATAAAAGTACTTTATGCAGCAGATCTCATGTCACCAAAGCAAAATTTAGAACTGCTTACTGTACAGTACAAGAACATCTGGTCATAATGGCAAAAAAACAAAAAAAATGGGAGGACCCGGACTGTTCTTTGATCATTTGGTAATCAGTTTGGAAGATAATGTATTGGTTTCAGTCAAGTATTTTCTAATCATACAATACAACAAAACTGAATAGTGCTAATCTACTGTGCAAATGCACCTTGTGTTTATGAAAATCTACACTCTTCATGAAGAGATCCCTCAGTCTTAAAATCCAGAGCAAAGATTTAGGAAGGATTCATTATTTGGTCTCTCTCTGGAGTCAAGATGAAGTGTTACCTGAAATGGTTTATTCGACTCCTCTCAGTCTCTGTAGACTGAGGTTATCTGTCTTGGGACCATGTGTGGTGGATGATAGGAGTCATATGGGCCTTCTAGCTGAACATCATAGCTGGTTTGAGTCTGATAGAGAACCTGGTCCATGTGGGAGGGGGAGTACTGATGCGGAGGTGGTGGGTAGTGGGGGGATGGCTCCTGTTTTGGCACCATGTTGCTGCTGATGCTCAGAGGTGGTGTAGGTGGGCCATCATATGGAGGGGTTCCCACACTTCCAGCATTATACTCCTGTGGAGAGTGATTCTCGGTCTGTCTTCCTTTCACCGCTCTCAGGTGAAGCATGTGAGCCGTGTCATAGGTGCCGTATGGGGGGCTTGGCAGGCCTGGAGAGGTGTATCCCACCATGCCACCCAGAGGATTAGGTGGTGGACGAACTCCAAGCCTGTCTTCTGGTCTCATCCCAGCACCAGGACCAGATCCTATCTGTAAACATCCAGCAACCAGGTTGGATGTGGGCTGAGAAAGCCCCTTACACAGCGTCTCCATAAAAGCCCTGCTCTCGGTGGAAAGCCCTCCCTCCAAGGCCTCGGACAAAGCGCAAATATAGTTGCGGGCCAGTCGCAGCGTTTCAATCTTGGACAGCTTTTGTGTTTTGGAGTGACAGGGCATGATGTTACGCAGGTTCTCCAGAGCATCATTTAGGCCATGCATGCGCGAGCGTTCCCGGGCGTTTGCTTTAATACGTCTTACACGAAAACGCTCCTGCCGGGCTTTGGTCATTCGCTTTTTCTTGGGCCCACGTCTCCTAGATTCATTTTCATCCTCCTGTCCTTCCTCTACATCCTCCTCGTCCTCCTCTGCATCTTCACTTCCCATCTCTCTGCTTTGCTGGCATGCTCCGCCTGCTCCATAGTGATGTGGTGGGACTGAGGTGCTCCCATCAGGTGAGCTCACATCTCCATCCATCCACTGCAGGGGGCTGATGACCTCCTCTCCCTCTGCTTGTCTCAAGTATGGCTTAATCATCATGGTGTTCTGCAAACAAGAGCTTTGTCAGCCACACATGCTGTTTCAAAGGTTTACAAATATACTAACATTTGAAACCAGATATTTACATAAATTGTCTGACATTAAATCAGACTAAACATTTATTGTTATAAACCAGTTAGGGTTGCCAAACTTATTCATATTTACAAAATGTCAGAATATATAGAGAAATTATTTATTTGAGAATTTTAACTCTCTTCAAACTCAGAAGTTTATCTACATTTCCTTCATGACATTTCGACTTTAACATTTGGGTCAAAGGTTTTGAGTATCCATCCACAAGCTTCTCGCAATAGTTTCACTCTGTCAAAACATTTTCTTGGGGATTGAGGTCAGGGCTTTGTGATTTTGTTGCCCTTAAACTACTTTGTAACTGGTTTGTTGGTATGCTTAGAGTTAATGCTCATTTGAAAGGCATTTGTTCCGATTTTAACTTTCCAGCTGATGTCTTCAGATTTTGCTTCAACATTTCCACATGATGCTCTTTTCCTCATGATGCCATTTGTATGCTATTGTATGCATGCTATTTTTTTTATTCCATACCAGTCAGTTGTAAGGCAAGACACCCCAACAACATGCTGCTGGCCAAGCATTTTCATCAGACTATAGGACAGGTCTCCAAAATTAGGGTCTTTGTCCCTGAGTGCATTTGCAAACTGTAATTTGGCTATACTAAGTAAAGGTTTTTACTAATGGATGGCCATTGAACCCTGCATTAACAGTGTTGTGAATGAACCGAATTAGATGCTTACAAAGCCATGGCCTCATGATCCCGGCTTTCCCAATTTATTTAAAAGCAAAGTAATTGTAGTGTGTGTAAACTTCTGAATTTCAAGAAAGTAAAAAAAAAAAAATCTTTTTTAAAAATATCTTTCATTATTCTGGGATTTAGCAAAAAAAAAAAAAAAAAAAAACAACTAATTTTGTTCATCCTAACTGACCTGAAATAAGGAAAGGTTAGTCTGATTTTATTTCAAACACTGAGAAAATTAATGGATCTGTCTTTTTATGCAGTGGATGAACATTTCTGGTGTCATTTGTGTTTGAAAGTCTTTTATTTAGTATTCCATCCAAGGTCAGTTTATTCCTATTTCTACCTTGTGCAGTTAAAACAGTTCTACATGGCTATGTTTCTGATGACTGATTTTCTACATCATCATTTTTCTTACAACTCAACAAGTTAATACCATGAGCTTATGTAGGTCTTGTTGTTGTTTTTTCCAAGAAAAAAACATTTCCAGCGCACTATTTTGCTTTTACAACAAAATAGAAAAGATAACGATGCCAGCAGATAAGTAACTGTATGTGCTTTTGCAGACAATTTAATTTCACTTTCATTGACAGAGCTCAAAAGCAATGCATTTATGGGGATGTTGGTTTGCCTGTGCAGATTATACATACTAAAAGAAATACTGCTTAGAAGGTATGATGCATTGCCACACAGCCAAATAAAAAAAAACAACATAAATGCTCCTGGGTTTTTTTTATTATTATTTGCAGCTTGACATTTAAATTTGTAATCTGCTATTTATCATTTTGTCGCCAGTTTTAAATTATTTTATCAAATAAAAAATTATCTTTCTATCACTAAACAGGAAGCTTTTTGAAGAAGCTTTTGATATTAACATCCAATGACAAAAATCATAGGTGACAAAATGATCTTACAAGTTTATATGTGCAAACTACATTAAAGCAGTATATTTTAGTTTAGAGTAGAACTAAGGGAACATTTTAATAATAATTGTGTTAGCTGTTACTGAATTGAATCAATCCTAAAAAATATTAATGAACATGAGATTATAGAATACTATTAAATTGTGAAAGAAGATGTGCATTTGTGTTGTTTTGTTTACATTCATTATGTAAATATTTTTAAATAGAGATGAACTCCTGTACTTTTTCATATTTGTAATGCAAGAGAAGCAGCTTGCAAAGGAGTTTTTTTTATTGTTCCTGCTTCATTTTAACTCAACTTATGCAATGTTGTACATTATTGTGACAGTTGTGCCTCAGTGATTTCTTGAGTGACTTGATATATTGATATATGTAGACTGAAATAAAACTGAACTGACAGGAACAACCAGTGGCTTTATTCTGAATTAATGTGCACATTTTTTGGCCTATTTTATCATCATCATCATTATCATCATCATAATGATAATTGATATTACTATTATTATTACATCTGTTTTTTGCTGTTGTATATTATTTGGAATAATAAATATTCAGTTGCATTAACTAATGAAACTAATAAAACTAACGTTTTAAACAAAAATAAAGCCTGAAGTATTTGAAACAACTAGTCCATAAATCAGCATATGAGGCTGCATATAATGCGTTTATGTGCTGTTTTGACAGGAGAAGAATAAACCTTTTCTCTACCAGTTGAAGTAACAACATTGGTGTAGTTTTGTAGAGTTTTTTCTAATAACTGAATTTTATTAAATACAGTTTAAGGGGAATTTGAACTTTTTATGGACTTTAATGTAATGGGCTACCCGTGTCACCATAACCCAATAAAATGTTTTGGATAAATCTAAGATATATGCACTATATATTGACCTTTTGTTAAAGATATCTTTCAGCACCAGACAGCTCCGTCCGCCTCGCCCACAGGTGCATCTGATTGTTCGAAACTTAACTTAAAAAATAAAATATAAGAAATGTGTTCTACATTAGTAGACCATGGGTTTTTAAAAAATATATATATATATATATATTCGGGTACATATATTATGTACCCGCAGTGACCCGCTCTCCACACTGCTTGGGGTCAGCCTAATCCCGGTCATTTTGCGAACTGGTAATGCTGCAGCAAGATAAAGTCACTGACAGGACTTCAATCTGGGACAGCGCAGGATTTACTCAGTGGATGAAGCGGCGACCACAAGGATTAAACGAAACATCGACATCCTACAGATCACTGGCCTAACAGAGGGCTCAGGCTGAATTAAAACAGTCACTTTCACAATTATTGTGTCCTATGTGACAAATTCGAACTTCTGGGTAGACATGGAGAACTTAAAATGCACATTTTCTGTTGATTTTACCAAAACTTGCCTTGCATTTTATTGCCTTGTGACTTCCGGTGCAAATTGGAAACGAAAAAACTACTACTACCACTAACAATAGTAATAATAATAATACAAAAAAATATATACTTCGAAGTGTTATTTGGAAGCCTACCTGTATTGACAGTTCCCTCTTCAGGGCGTTTTGCAGACCCTTTTTGCTCTGTACCCGGATCACAGCTTGCAGTCTGTTCTCATCAATCAGCCCCAAAGTTGGCTGGAGTGACCTGAAGCACAGCAGCCCTTCAGTGTGCGGATCACTCCACGCAGGCTCCAGGTTTTAAATTCCACGTTAAAGCTCCTCCTCCCACTCCCACCCAATTCCTTTTGACGCACTGGGGATCACGCGTGTCCGGCCCGTGGCTCAACGCTCCCCCACCGCCCACCCGCCCCTTGGAGTGGAGCTCCACTCGTCGTGGATGCGTGTGTCGGTTTGCGTGCGTGTGTGTTTAAGAGGTGCGCGAAAGCTCTCTGGAATTGTGCAGACAAACAGCAGAGGCCCAAGCTTTTGTTGCTTTGCAAGGGCGGCCGCTAAATCCGGAGCGCGGCAGCATTGAACGGAGGGGAGACGCGCTCAGCAGCATGAGCCTAACTGTATGTGACAGCTTGAAGTTGCGTGTGAGCAGGTGTTTGCTCCATCCATCCCAACGAAGCGCTGAGATAGACAGTCGAGCAAGTTCATTTCTCTTCCTGAGGAGTTTCTCTGACCAGAAGGTCTACATGCTCAAATGAGACGCGCAGCTACGGACAAAATGAATTTAGGGACCCTCGACTTTCTGCAGTGTATAGGAGACAAAGTTTGGGGGTTTTGGAGCATTCAAACATTATCAAAAGACGGTCTGTGTCAGGATATTAGTTTAAAAACCTCTTCAAGAAATTCTATAGCACAATAAACTTTCAAAAATTTGCGACATGCATAACCATTTTAATATATTAAATCATAAACAATGTGGTGAGAAAATGTACACACCGGGTAAAATAACTATTGCACACTTCCATGTTTTTCTCGGTTTTACTATATGTGGGCCACAACCCAATTAATCCACACATACAAATAGATCAAAGGAGTCCACAAATGAAGTCATGAGTTAAAAATATTAGGATGACAGAAAATGTATTTCTTCTGTAAATAGAAACTAGCCACAAGTATTGCTCAGGTGTGAGTTTGACCTACAGTGCCTTAAAATCTAGAGGTTTTTGGGGGTCCTTTCTATGCTTTCTGATCTATAGGTCTTTTATTAGATGTTCTATTGGATACAAGTCAGGCGAGTGACTGGACCATTCTAGCAGTTTTACTGTCTTTCTCTGAAATCAGTTACTGTAGGAGTTTCTTTGGCTGTCATGTGGGACAAATGTCTTGTCTCGGAATCCACACATTCAACCTTCTCCATCCAACCTTCCTTCAGTCCTATGAAGTCTGCCAGCACCATATGCTGTAACACTGACAGCCCACACCATGATGTTCACACCTGCAAACTTCAAATATGGCATTGTGTTTTTGGAGAGAACCATTCCTCCTCAACATAAGCTCAGGCCTCATCTGATCGGACTGTATTCTATTTTACTGGCTTGTCTAAATATTCTGCAGCAAACTTAACATGACTTTTCTTCAGCAGTGGAGCCTTGCACAGTGAGTTTGCACAGAGGCCATTGTAATTGAATGCTTTACTCACTGCTTTCATGGGAAGAACTGTACCTGCTATTACCTTTCTGCTATTCTCTTTCTGGAGTTCCCTGTTAGCTCTCCTTAGACAACTCTTCTGATTATTCTTGACTCCTCAGTTAAAAATCTTAAGAGGGGCACCTGGCCATGACTGGTTTTTGTTTATGTCCTTTCCACTTCCAGATTATGGCTCTTTAGAAAAACAGCTTTAACCATCACTATTGGTATGTACAGTTAAGACTTTTTTTGAAGGTCTCTCTCTGTCTCTTTGCGGTTACTACTCTGTGAAATACTTTGGTAATGAGAAACCTCTTAATAGGATATCAGTTAATATTAAACTAAATGATACTCATTAGCACATAGCAGCGGGAATGGTTTCTAAGATGATAAATGTTCGTTGGTTTCTTGGCTCTTGGTGCCTTTTTGCACATTGTTGTCCTCATGTGTTCAGTACTTATTGTACCATTCCACCTCATTACACAAATTACATTTTTGGACCAATTTGTTTGGATTTCATTGTATGTGTTAATTAATTGGTTTGTTACCGACATCTGGTAATAACCCAACATCCCAAAAGAGTGTTCACAGTACTTATGTTACCTACTTTTTGTCAACATTGTTAATCTCTTTTTAGAGATCGTTAATCTCTTTTCGTCAAACATTTTCATTCTGTTTCAAATTTTCTTCATATTTTCCTTTATAATATGATGGTCAGTGAATGTAGAAACTTCGAGTTATTGCTTTAACCAAATGCTGGATTGATGCTGTTGAGAAAGAAGTTGGATGGTTTTAATTAAACATTGGGGCAACTAGTTTGACTAGTTTGTTCTTCTTTACAGATCACCATTTTGCACTATGCAACAATGGCAACCAACCCTGGTCCTCAGGGTCCACTGTCCTGCATGCTCTAGTTGATTCCCTACTGCAACAAATCAAACAACTGGATTACCTGTGAATGACCCATCCTTTTGATTCAGGTGTATTAAAGCAGGGAATATGTAAGATGGTGAGCCCTAAAGGTCCAGATTCAGGAACCCTGGCTATACAATATCCTACTTAGATGTCACGGAACCATTTCAGCAATACAGTAATGTTAAACACAGTGGGTTCTGTAAATGCCTTTAGTTAACACCAGAGAATCAACTTGATCACCCAAGATAACATTAGCTTTCTACCTACTAAGTAATTAGCACAAGCTAGAGCTAGCTATGTTCAACATTCGCACTTTGACCAAAGAAATGGTCATAAGTATGAGCAGGTACAATTTATGACCATATTTTTGAAAATTAATTTGTTATCCAAATTCAGTTGTTTTTCAGCAAAGGTCTTACTGAGTAGATGTGAAGTGCACAAATCCACAGTGCAAAATCAAAAATAAAAATTGAATTATAGGTTTTCTATTTTTGAGAAAAAATATTATTCACAAAAGTCTAAGCATACATTTTAGCAGTTACATTTCCAGACTCGTTGAAAAAAATGGTTCACCTTTCTTCTTCGATCACTTGGCTTTTATTCAGGGGGATAATGTATAACCTAATTGATATTGAGAAATGTATATACTAATTGCTTGATTTATGGGCAAACAAAAGAAAATAGTAATCGAAACATTTTCCTGATAAAATAGAAAAGTATTTAGATCACTTGTTATTTTTAAATATGGATAATATATGGTGTAAATGTGGATTGTTTTGCTTGTATCTCTGTTTTCCTGGCATATTTCCATAAAGGTTTAATGACTGATTCTCAGACAATAAAGTCAGGATGTAAGGTAGGTTTAAAAACAGAGAAATGCATGCACCAAGGGACAGATTTTAGATGGGTTACAAGGTCGTCCATCTATGAAAACTAATTTTTCTCACTCTTGTCTCATTCCCTAGTCGACCACCTTGCTTGCTGCTCCTCCCCCTGCATCCTTTTCCAGTCATACTCCACACCTGCAGCCTGAGATGGGAATAGGACAGCCAGGCATCTGCATCCCAAGAGATGAAGCAGCACGGGAGCATGATAGCCGAGGTTCCATGTCTCCGCCGCACAGACTTGTGTCATAGTTTAACAATAACCTTCATTTGCATCACAAATGTATAATTACATGTTTTGGTTTCGAAACTTAACTTTGCCTTTTTTTTTTACCCAGATGGACCCCTTAGAAAACAGGCATCATGTTCCACAAGTGCTGCTTAAGAGCAAAGCTTTAACTATGCCATGATGTCCCCTGGTTCCTCTTTAGTGGCCGCACATGATGAGGTCCTGCTGCAGATGGTCTTCTCTGACTGTGGCTCAGATGCCCATCCGCTCTCCCATGACTGCTTCGTCCTTTCCTTACTTTTCTGAGGATATGAATTTAGTTTATCCCATAAAATTGAATGACATATAAAACTTCACTTCAGTACACACACAAACATGACCCTCCTGTTAATTCCCAGAGTGTTTGTGTATGACAGTGGGGGGAAAGTGGGTTTTGTCCATCTGTCATACTGGAAATCCTTGGAGAGATGCCAGACGAACAGTGTGAATGCTACAATAGTGTGTAGATATGACTGCTCTCTGTGAAAAGCATTGCAGAAGTGTTTATACCCCTTAAACTTTTTTTTGTTGTCTACCAACCATAAACCTCAATGAGTTTTTGTAGGAATTTATGTGACAAACAAAGAAAACAAAAGATGAAGGAAAATAATACATGGTTTTCACAGTTCAGTCCTCTTTACTGTGATACCCCTAAATAAAATGTAAGTGAACATGGTGGTGGCACCATCATACAGGAGATGCTATTCTTCAGCACATTCAATGAAGCTGGTAAGAGCTCTTCAGAACAAAGCAATGTTCAACAGCAAACCATACTAAGACATGGCCATCCACCTCATGTAAGGGACACATCAACATGGGAAAGAAGGTGATCTGTTTGAACTGTTGTAAAACGCTATGTGTGGAGGAAAATTATAAATGTATATGACCTTGAACACACTGTTCCCACTGTTACACACAGTGATGGCAGTATCATGCTGTGGGAATAGTTTTCTCCAGTAGGGATAGGGAAGCTGGTCAGAGATGATGGGAAGATGGGTAAATCTAAATACTGTGTAATCCTGGAAAAAGGCTGCTAAAGACATGAGACTGCAGCAGAGACTGAACCTCCAAGAACGACTCCAAACCTGGGGTGTCCAACTCCACTCCACAGGGACCCGTGTCTTGTATGTTTTAGATCTGTCCCTGCTCCAGCAATGCTAATTCAAATGCTTGAATTGCCTCCTCAGTATGTCATCAAGTTATATAGAGGCTTGGTAATGAGCCACCATTTGATTCAGGGAAAGCTCCAAAACATGCAGGACAGCTGCTGACTTTGGACTTGGACACCACTGATTGTGGACACCACTGCCCTTACCATCCAGCCAAAGCTACAATGAAAAGGTCCTCTATCCAACTTGGAGCTTCAGTTGTTTGCAAAGAAGAATTGGCAAAGATTGTAGTCTCTAAATGTGCAAATGAGGTATGGAATAATCCTAAAGACCTGCAGCTTTAATTTCAAAGTGGTTCAACAAAGTATTGGCTCAGAAAGTCAAATACAAATGCATATCAAAATATTTTCATTTGTAAAAAAAAAAAAAAAAAAAAAAAAACTTCACATTTATCAACTATTCTTTCTTGGTTTATCACATGGATACTATTAAAATGCATTACACTTTGAGACTCTAACATGAACAAATGTGTGAAAAAGTTTAAGAAGTTTAAAAGGGTATGAATACATTTGCAAGACACTATAAGCAGTTGAGGACAAGCTATATGAGTAGCAGTTTGAAACTTTTCTGCAACACGAGAGCAGCAGCTTCAAATGACAGTCTGAGGTCATCTCAGCAGACCAAGATCGTATTTCTCTTTCTCTCTGCATATGTCTGTATCCACTGGTGAGAGCACTGACAATATGGTCATCAAATTGTTTGGAAAGTGCACAAAACACGAGCAGAGAATGAACGTTGCTCTGTATTTCATGGTCTCCCATCAACTTTAGAAATGGCCTGCATCTAAGCCAAACTTGAACCTCCCTCCAGCCAAGCACCGACCCTGGGGAGACAGAGGTGATGTTGACCATGTGTCCCTCCACTAACCATCTCATTGAAGGCCCCCCCGACTCCTGGGTTAACCTGACACCCTCCTCGGTGATCACCCCTAAAAACCCCCTTAACCCTTTCCTAAACCCTGTGCAAGCCCCCCTGTTGTGCGTGCTCATTGGATGACCGCCTTCAGGCGTCCCTATTCCATGGCTCCATTGTCTGGCCCCATAAGCAGCTTTGTTTCTGCATGTGCAGCTGGGATAGCTCGCTCAGCCATTAGCCACAACACGCTAAAGGGAGTGCTGGATAATATAATTACAAAACAAAAGTCAGGTGGTTCACGGGATCTGCAGGGAGAATACCCATTGGGGGAGATGCGAGGACACACTGGCGGGTGGCCAGCTATAATTTGATTATAAAGTTGTGTGAGCAACAAAGGACACAATTGAATCTTTTTTTTCCTTTTATTTACCACTCCAGAATTGAATTTGATTCCACTGGGGCTCAGAAAGGAGGGTGGTGTGAAAAGAGAAAAGATTTACTCTTCTAATTTTGAACCACCAGCTTAGTAAATGTAATATGCTCTGACAAAATATCGAAACTGACTTTATTGTCCTGCTGCTGAGACACTTTGACTGCTTGTGAGGCCCAAGTTACTGAATCAGTGTTGGCTGGATTTTTCTTCCAAAATATCTGCTCTTTCCCTCTTTTTACTTTTATTTTGCATGAATGCACACAGACTGGCGGACAATAGGATCAGTGGCAGATCCATCTCCTGTAATACTTTCTTTAAACAGGCCAGCAAGTGTGTCCTCCTGTTCTGTCGGCAGACCAGAATTTATCCTGTTAGTCACCCTAGATGAGTGAAAGAGCAAGATCAACCCCCAGTCCAGCTGGTCATGCACACACAGAGATGCACCCATTCACACAACCTACACACACACACACACACACACACACACACACACACACACACACACACACACACACAGCTTTATGGACAGCTGATAAGAAAAGGGTTTGTGCTGGTGCCACTGTTCAGAGGAGGTCAAGCAGAATAAAATCTGTTAATGTCTTTTTGTCTCTTCATTTCATAGCACAAGTATGGCTTTTTTTTTTTTGCTTTGTTTTGCTCTTACATAAGACAATGAGAAATTGTGCATAATGCACACATGCTCCCACCACTGCAGGGCTGGTGTCAGCTTTGTGCCCTCACTGGGTGTGTAAACGCCTATTTTTTGCCCCATTAGGCACAGATAGATTGTACCACTGGGAGGGCACTACATTCTCATGCAGCACTAGACTAGTCCAGAGGGCTTCACTATGGATTTATTCACACACTGGGCATCAGAAAAATATCAGACATTCAGATTATTTTAGCTTTATTTCGGCATTTAGGAGTAAAATGGTTCTGGGGTGATACAGTTGTGCTAATTTCTGTATCAGTTCATTTGTTAACATTACATTGATGCAGGATAGGCCGAAGCGATATACTTCTTTCCATTTCCATACGAAGAGTTATCCCAAGTGTACGTTTGAATGATGAGCTCAGTCCCTCCTAGACTGAGGCGGCACCTAAAAATGAGGGATATGAAAACGATCAGAAAACAAACACATGCAAAAAGATTTGTGTTTTGTATGATTTTTTTTTTTATTTTGGTTTTTTTAACTGGATGCCATGCATCACAATTTATTAGATAATCTTGGTGCAATTTACAAAGGAACACAAAATAGTTTAGTTAAAAGTATTGTTGTGATTTGAGTTGTCTCGTATCCTAAAACAACTCCGCTGACTGCTGTAACAACTGATATCTGCACCTTCATCTTGAATTTTCTTCAGTTGAATAAAAACAAAACTGAAGTAATATTTTTGAACCAAAGGAGAAGTGATCAAGAGTCTGAACACAGCCTTAGTTATGACATCTAGATACCACTGATTAGGCCCAAAATCAGGCGTAGTGATGGACTGAGACCTAGACCTTTAGAGGTACATAAAGGCAATTGCTAAGTCAGCCATTTATTACCTGCAGAACATTTCCAGGATTAAAAGACTAATGTCCCTGCAGGATCTTGAAAAAGTAATCCGTGCATTTATCTTAAGTAGAATTGATTGCTGCAACAGTGTCTTCACGTCACTATACTGAGACCACGTCTTGTCTGTTTATTGAACCCGCTGAAATCTACTCACTCTCCTGTTCATCAGAATTGTTCACAGTGAGAGGTTGAGTCTGGGCAGAGAAAATTAGTTTAGGATAAAACTATCTAAATATTGTTTATTTCATTGTGCTTTAAACTTTATTTCAATGAGCAGTTTAAACACTGATGGCCCGGTAACATGAGCTTGTCTGTTTTCTCTTCATCTCCTCTCTTAACCTGCCTAAAAGTAAATCCACATCTATAATCCATTTAAACTTTCTAAACTGTCTTCATCATCCATGCTGCTAATGCTAAACCTTTACTAATGCTAAGACAGTAGCCACCATTAGTTCTACTGTGTTTATTTATTATACACCTCATTCTGTTCGCATGGCGATCAGCCATAGCATGCCACCTGCACTCATACTGTACATACATTAACATTTTTACTGGTGGTACTTAAAGGTACACGTGGGACTAAAAGAGGTTGCTAAACAGTGCGGCAGCCACTGTTTTCTTTGGTATTAGCTAAGCCGCTTATCCCAGATGTCACATTATCACACCTACCATCCGTCCACCAAATTGTGTCCATAAACGTTTTACACCTGGTAGTCCATAACTTATTTTAATCAGTCACTGTGATGACTAGTTAACACAACATTAAGAATCAGTTGTCCAAAATTGTATTGATTTGTAATTCAGTAAATTATTTTTTAAACAATATTTTATTTAAATAGTATTTTATTTACCCATGTGCTTTGCATTGTGAACTGGTTGTTTGAACACCTAGCAACTGTTGTTGTTTGTTAGCTTTTAAAGCTAATTTGGCTTCACTCCCAATTGCTCAAAACAAACCTTGGTTCTTAAACAAACTCTTATATTTTGGAGATGTTGTTTGTGTTTGTTCTTTAAATGTGTGCAGAGCTTGCTGTTGGAGAACGCCAGTGCATGAATTCACTCCTTTTCATCTTATGTTCAATAATATCACACCTTACCAGGCAGGTATTCATAAAAAAATTATTGACAGAGACTGAGAGCTCTTTGGGTATTAATACCTGATAATCTGGTGATGCTCTGACTTGGTAATTTTGATTGAAACTGCTAACTTTGTTAATAATTGCCTTTGGCACTTATTAATAGTTATTCATAGCCAAACCAGACCAATTGTTGCACAACAGGGGTAAAATGTCAAGGATACCGATATGTTAGTAAGGCTCTGTATTTCTCATTTCAGTACATTTACTCACTGTTTTCCAGGTCGAGCAATGTAACAGAGGGTGTAGATGGCGAGATCAAACTCAGGGCTGGAACCAATCACTGCAGAGCCCACCTGCTTGTAGTAGCCATCCCACATGAACTGCAGCCCCAAAACATCTGGATAATTGGACCACTGAATGGAAAATAAAGGGAAAAAGACGCCTATTTAGTACATTTCGCACAACTTAGATTAATACGTCATTGATTGTGGTGGATGCTCACAGGTCCATTGAAGCTGTGGCTGTAGTAGTTAAGCACCCCTCTTTTCTCATTAAGATAAAACTGAATCCAGTTGTGGAAACCAGACACCTTTCCTCCCTTGATTTCACCTGCAAATATGGTATTGTTAAGAATCTCAAATTAAATGTGATTGCAGTTTTTAAATAAGGTCTGTTTCATCCAAACCTGCAAAGATGTGTTCAAATCCGCTGGAGTCCAAGACGTTGTTGTTGCGGGAATAGAGACCAAACCACATATTCTTCAAGTCCTCAATAAACTCTGACTCTGATCCATAAATACCTGCAAATACAGAATATATCCAAATGTCTCACAAATAGAGGTGTTATTGTTTTTTTATCAGAATGTAATTAGAACTTAGGAAGAGTGCCAAGCAAAAGTATCCATAGCACTTAAGCCTTGTCACATTTCGTCACATTACAATCACTAATCCCAATGTATTTGAGTGGGATTTTATTTCACAACAATGCAAGGTGCACATAGTTGTGAAGTGGAAGGAAAGGAATCATTGTCTTGATTCCATTGATTGAAAGTAAGTGCTACTCTTGAACAATCCCTGTGTACCCAAAAGTGGCACCATCACGCACAAGGGATGCTTTTGTTCAGCAGGGACAGGGTAGCTGGTCACAATCAGTGGGAAGCTGGATGGAGCCTGAGAGTCATAAATAAAATTCCTGTGTTAAGGGGTATGAATAATTCTACAAGGCATCTTAACTCAAACACACCCCCTCATTACCCTTGGTGTAAAGAAAACCATACAGCTCTCTGCCCAGCTTGGTATTCAACATAGTTTCCTTGAGGAACATCTCCTGCTCAGTTATCTGTTGAGAGCTGAAGCTCTCTGCCTGTCCTGTCATCCTCTTGTAGTTGTCCAGAACATTCAGCAAGGCTGCATAGGTTGGACGTGAAAACAGAGTGTTTTCATCCAGGGACTTGAACAACCTGGAAGCACAAACAGCAAAAACAGCTACACTTCAAACTGAAAGATGTTCAGAAGGATTTCTACAGGAGTAGAATAATCTGTAAATTAGGGTTTGCTGTGATCCATAAAACTTCTTACTTCCCGGGGGAGAGATCCGACTGGGAGCTGGTCTGTGAGTCCGGCACCAGGGCTTGAGGGTCAATGACCAGCTGAGAGGCTGAGGCCTTGTTTGAGTCCAGAGTGTAAAGCGTCTCAGACAGAGACTTGAGCTCAGCATCAGTGATAGTAGCACGAGAAGCAGCTGTGGAACATAACAAACACACAAACTCAAAATGTCTTAAAGTACTCACTTTCTCTAATCTTTAATCATATTCTCTTTCAGCTTCAAGGCTGGACTCCATAGTGTTGATATTACTTCCAGTCAGAAGACATGTCAAATTAAAAGATTATTTTAAATCAAAATCTACCAGGGGTGTAAATAATTTGGGTCATCTTTAAAACAAAACAGGTCACTGTAAGGTTTAAATAAAAACATATATATAACATTTTTAGAAACTAAGGGAAGTGTTGTTTGAGGGCAAATATTGTCTTTCTAAGGATACAACAGTAGAACGTTTTGCCACCTGGGGTAAAATCTTCATGTTGAACGTATCATCACCACTATTAGATTTTTTTTTCATTGAAAACACTAAAATCATTTTATTCTGAAATGTTTTTTTACCACAAAACAATCAAATAAACACAAAATTATTTGATCAGTCAAACAAAATACTATAAGAAAAATCATTGTGGATCTGAAATATAATAAAGGTTTTGTTTGTTTGCCTTAGGAAAAGAAAGGCAACCTGTGTCTTAAATATTTTGGATCCGCTGTTATGTTTTCTTGCTCTAGAAACCTTTTAGTCTATCCGTAGCAATAAAAACAGGGTATGGGTCATTCTTCCCTGTGAGAAAATTTATTCAGACAAGTTCAATAAATGGGGGCCTCCAAGTCTGCTTTTAAGTAACTCACGTTTTGTATTTGATGAAACAATTAAAGCAAAAAACCTGGTTAACAAAAGACAATTACTTTGTGTTGTACCTAACATTGTCTATTTTAAGAATAATTTAATATATCACATCTTCATGGAAATGCCTGGCATAAAGGAAAATGTCACCCTTAACAATAAAACAAGTGTAAATCTGCATTAATGCATGGAAATTTGTACCATTCTTCAATTGCTGTTGAAGGCCACACAAAATCTTTCAAGGGGTAGCAAAACGCCCCTGGGCCTTTGAACCAGAAGGTTGTTGTGCTGAAACAGTTAAAAATTGCTCCAAAAAGGTCAAATTTGAGCCCAAAGAAGGTTGAATCTTAAATCTTTGTAATTTACATTTTCCTATTCAAGGAAAAACACGATTTTAAAACTGTTCAGGTTTTTTTCTCTACAATATCTTTCAGAGTTGGGAATCCCTCTTTGCCTTTACCTCTGCAACACCGACCTTTTGAAAATAACCACATAAGATAATAACCAAGATTTTGCTTGTGGCAGCTCATTGTAGAGCGTTTATTTCATTTTTATTAAATTTTATTTGACACTGTAAGCTACAAAATAAATCAAATTGAATTTGATGTGAAGTTTTGTTTTTGCCCGTGTTTGATTTGGTAATTATAAGTGACTCACTCCTTAGTGAGTCCTATAGAAGCTGCTTAAGTATAGAACTGTCAAACAGGAAAACACTGACCCCTGCTGGACATTTTCCAAGAAAAAGCAAAAGGGCTTTTTAGGAAAATATTTATTGCTACATGTGTAAAGGTGAAAAACAAAACTATGTGGAACCATAAATATTTGGAGACAACACTTTAAGGTCTTTCTTTTTGTTCAGGGGAATATTTACTACACTCTTTTTCACGTTTCTGGCTGAAAATTTTCTCCCTAACTGCTGGGAAACAGGTTAAGGTCACCTCATGTGAAAATAATCAGGTGTTACTGAGGGACGGACATTCACAGAAAACTGAACGAGTAGCGACCAAAGAGATACTGTGGTGCAGTCAAGAGCTTTCAGCAGCAAGGTGAAACACCATTGGTTTTACTTGCACAGAAGTCTGAATAGTCGTTACAGCAGTTGTTGTACTGGGAACACAGGGAGTTGCAGTGGCAGGGGTTCTGAGAGTTATAGCTTTCACCACACCTGCCATTACAAGATGTGGCTCCGGCTGCAGCAAAAGGAAAGTTGCATATTTTTATTTATATATTTGACAGTTCCCACAGTTTAGATTAATTTTTTTAAACAGTTGCTTCCCAGCACACCATTTTGGTTCTGAGCTATAAAATTATTATGTAGAGTAGTAATAGATGATTTCAAGTTTGTCTGCTGCAAAGCCCTTTTCAGACATGAGAACTGTAATGTTTAGGTTTTATTGACTGAATTTGGTCATTTGTATACATTTATCATGCATACATGAAGAGAATGAGCAAAAAGGGATCTATCCTTCCATACCATATGCTTCCATTTTTACTGAGTCGGAAATTTATCACTATACAATTCAACAATGACATCAAGCATACTGAACAGATAGTATAAAAAATCTATTGTGTAGATATATTGGACCTACAGTAACAAAATAGATTTTGTTTACTTGACAAAACTCATAATGTCTGCCTAAAGATGCAGCAACTCTGCTGCTACTGGTGTGAGTGAGATGAAAATATGCAAAAACTGTACTGCCTTATTCTTTGGAACACTTCATGCTTTTCAAACATTTTAATATTAGTTTAAAACTAAATAATTGTAACATTAATTTAAATTACGTTTATTAAAATCAATGCACAGTGACCAAACATCTTCAAAGTGTTTCTAAATAATAACTTGCAAGCCTGAGTAAAAAAAGGTGACAGGCCAATTACACATTTGTGCAGTGGCACCACCAAGGGAGGGCCAAGGGAGGATTGCTCCCCCAAGTAATGAGTCAGTCCACCCCAACTGGCCAGACAGTCAGCGGGCATTTTGTGTGAATTTGAAAAAGGGAAAGACAAGTTGCAATATTTATTTATTGCCCCTTATAATGTGCCACTTTGAAATGCACATGAACCACCCAACTATGTTTCTCGTTTTGGATTGATGTGGCAACCCCTTTTTTAAATATTTTCAGAAAAAATCTGCTTGTGCAATGATGATTTTAAAAAAACATACTTTTTTATATTGAACTAACTTAAGGTGAGATATGTACCCAAAACTATACCGATAAATTCTCCTAATTACAAGGTATGTTATTAGTTATTAGACTGTAAAATATATATTATATATACCTTTGTATGTATATATAAAATATTTATTTATAAAATGTAATATTTCAGTCATCACAGCAAAGGGCAGCTACTTTAAGGAATATAAAATATAAAACATATTTAAAGTTCTTTTACAATTTTTTGTTTGCTACATAATTCCATATGTGTTCATTCACAGTTTTGATGCCTTCTGTGAAAATCTACATACAATAAATATAAAGAAAACCATTAAATCTAAAATGTTTGACCAGTGGTGAATATATTTAGGTAGAGTGCAATGGTTTGTTTAAATGCAGAGTGATAAATTAAGCTTCCCCCATGTGAAACTTTGCAGGTGTCAAAAAATATCTCATGAAAGGACTAACAAAAACAAACACGGATGGCTAACGGCCAATGAGATAATGTGAAGTGGAAAGTTTTAAAAAGTAGGTGTAACATTGTTGGTTTTACCATTACAGAGTTGTGTATAGTCGTTACAGCAGTTGTTGTACTGGGAGCACAGAGAGTTGCAGTGACAGGGATTCTGAGAGTTGTAGCTTTCACCACATCTGTCGTTACAAGATCTGGCTGCATCTGGGAATAGAGAAAAGATTTGCACAAGTGTTTACATTTTCTTACAACAGTATTGTTATATTTTATAAAATTGTACTTGGTTTTGTTACTTACCTTTGCATAGTGTAAAATAGTAAAATAAGAGGTTTATTGTGAAGTTGTGCTGTGTTTATTGAAAGAAGAAAAGTGTCTTACTGCTGTATCCCTGGTGGAAGAGGGTCATGCAAAGGTGAAGGATGGCAGCGATCTTCATCTTGGATCAGCAGATACCTAAATCAAGGTGACCTAGCTCTTACCATGTCCATCTTTTTATAGCAGTTTGTTTCAGCCAATCCAGAGGGAGCCACACAAACTCAACCCAATCACAATCATATCAATTTGGATATGATTGTCATAACTGAAGTCTAAAAACTTTTTTCTGATGAACCAATTTCACTGCATACTTTGCCTTCATGGCATTGTGTAGATTGTTTGGATTGTTGCTGTATTTTCAACAATACAAAAAAGTTTAAGACAAAGGTTTGATATGCTAAAATAGTAAATATGTAAAATCCAATATTTGTCTCCTGTGTGAAAATGCACACCTGTCTATGATGCAGCAACATACAGTCAGATAAAGTTATTAGTTTATTAATGATTGGGACTGGACTTCAAAAATGTTTTGGTTAAATAATTATTTAAATTATCGATCAACCATCTTGTGACAGTACTGAGTATGAAATAGAGCTTAAATCAATATCCGACCTGAGCTCTTTTCTATTTTTATCAAATAAATTTGATCAGATGTTTTACTTCTCAGGGTCTATACAACATAAAACCAAGGAGTTGTTAGTGCAAGGTCCCTGATCACTTTGAGATTACGTGCTCCTTGGATATGTAAACACCATGAAGCAAACATATTCCTTTCACAGGGTTTCAGATCAATGCAACATTAGATAATGTTGACATAATAAAAAATATTTGCACAAATGTCCACAAAATTTCATTTAGTATAAGCTGCATTGAATTAGTCTTACAGTTTCATGTTTAAAAGAAAAAAAAATCTAATTCATTTTAAATAACACATTTTATTTATTATTATTATTATTATTATTAAGTTAATGAATTATTAGTTTGTAGAAGAGAAAAAAATTGTAATTTACAGTTGGGATTTCAATTAAATTCTGTTTATTTATATACCGCCAATTCACAACACATGTTGTCTCAAGGCACTTCACAAAGTCAGGTACATACATTCCAATTAATCCTAACCATTGAACAGTGCAGTCAGATTCAGTTATTTATTCAGTTATTTATTCAACGGCCATCTGCCACGACCACCTGGGGGTTTGAGAGAACAGAGCAGAGACACAAAAAAGAACACAGAAGTACTGATCCAGGAGTACTTTCTTTGGGAATGAAAAGTAAATGTTAGTGGATGTAGCTCCTTTAGTCGTTTCACCTAGAAAGAAAGAACAGATCAACTTTGAGCCAGTTTTCAAGGTTAAAGTCTGAAAGAGAGCACATAGTCACAGTAAAAGCTCAGTCAATTGCTATATCTAGGAGAGAGAAAGGGTTAAACACTGAAAGACAGGGTGAAGTGGATCATCTGCAGAAGGTGAGCATTAAGTTGTTGCCAGCAGAAGCTTGGACAATGCCTCTCTCCAGAAAGGTGTTACAGGTAGACACAGAGCAAGGCCAGTTGTAGCTTCTAGGAAGAGAAAAGAGGGAGAACATAAAGTTAAAAACTGAAATAACAGCAAATAATGCAGAATCAGAGAGTAATGTGAGAAAGTAGCAGAGAGAGTGAAAGTGGTCATTATGTCCTCCAGCAGCCTAAGCCTATAGCAGCATAACTACAGAGATAGCTCAGGATAACCTAAGCCACTCTAACTATAAGCTTTATCAAAAAGGAAAGTTT
>JAHUTJ010074969.1:0-21422 GCA_036250325.1 Characodon lateralis | reverse complement strand
CACACTCTGTCATGGCATTGATGTCCTCTCCATGTGGCTGGCACAGTGCGTCCCAGTCTGTAGCCTCAAAGCAACCTTGCAGAGCTTCTTCAGCTTCCTGTGACCATTTTCTCACAGTCCTCTTTATAATAATAATAATAATAATAATAATATAAGCTTGTTTTGCCTAAATTTAGGCCTAAGGCCTATAGACTAAAAAAGCAAAATGTTTACTATATTTTTCTTCAATAAATAAAACTGAGCAACATGATATAACCAGAACAAAGATGTTCATAGACAATTTATTGTTTGGAGGGTATTATGCGATGGGTTTAAATAACAATTTAGGTATCTAAACCCTAGCATCTTCCTCCTTTATCATTGCTCTGACTGTTTCAACTCTCAGGTCCTGTTTCTGCTCCAGACTCCCTCTCTTTGCCTTCCACTTGTTCTCTTTCTGATCCCTGATTTCCGTTTTATCCTCGTCCAAATGATCTGGCTATGAAAACAGGGAGCATGCATGCAGGTCTGTGCCTGGACACTGGGCTGTTTCTAGCACAGTGCAGACTGAAATGTCGAGAGAGGATTTTTTTTTTGAGGTTTTATTTACTTGTATGATTTTGGAATCAAATTGCTCATGTACTTTAGCCAACTGACATCCTTTTTGGCCTTGTTATTTCAATTTAGGAATCAGACTTGACAACCAAATGAAGCCAAATGGGTCCACCTTTCATCTTCCTTCAATAGTTATCTATATTTAATCCTCTTGTGGTCTTGGGGCTGTCACCCATATAAAACGCCTTACATAGTCTTTGTGCCTAGGTTTCTCTTTTGATGCCAGATCATTAGTGCCTATCAAACATCTGCCAAATAACATAATTTTAAAAAGTGTGCATCATTACTGAAAAATATACCTCACCCTTTAGCCTGAAAACTGACTGTAACTTCATTCTGTGATGTGGACTCTTAATCATAACACACAGAGACTACAGGGGGTCCAGAGGTGGAAAGACAGAGAGACAGAGAGAGAATTGTATATTTTGGCTACAGAACGTGGTGTAGGGAGATTAGTTATTAGTGGTTCTGAATTAAATCTAAATATTTAGACTGACAGATTTTATTTTTCTCCAAATTGTAGGCTAATTACTATTATGAGAGGAAAATCTGACTGTCCCCCAACCACACACTCCTCCCATAGATTTACATAACAGAAATACAGCTTTCCAACATGAATGCTTGAATTTCTTTGCAGGACAACCATACTTTAAACATGCACTTCTCTCTCTATAGAGTGAAAATATCCAGTGCATCTCTAGCTGATTCATGTACTTACTATTGTTTTTAGTAGCACCTCACAATGCCCACTTTTCACTTTGGACATAAATTATAGTGTTATTTCTTTTACCATATTTCCAAACTGGTAGGAAAAAAAAACAGTAAATCCCAATAAAACTAATAGATTGCTGTACAGAGAAGCAAACTGGTATTTTCCTAGTAGAGTTCCATACAATCCTGTTGAATCCATTTCACTCCAAAAAAGGTAAATTCAGATTAAATTTAAATGACATGTAATGTAATTTAGTACAGCTAAACTATACTATACCCTAATCCAAAACAATATGTAAAAAAATTAATTTAGAAAAATTGTTCTTCGTTATGGTTGAACACTATATTGCATCACACTGACACAGCAATTGACTAGCGTTATGATTCTATCTAGTTAGTGCCACTCTTGTTATAAGAGACTGTTAATTTTTGACCAACGCCTGGTAATAATCTGCTGCCAACGGTACAACAAGTGAGAGGAAGGATGTACCAAGTTGTTTCCCACCACGCAAGTACAGCTTGAAGTGACCATCCATTAAGTCGTTCATTGGATTATGCTTATCTGAGTTTTGATTTCAGACAAAAAAACAGCTCCAGGAGGAACACAGGACATCTCTCTCTCCATTTACACTCAACAGGTCATTCTGGGAGATCTCAAGGCCAGTAGAGATAGACTGTCTTCTTGAATTTGGATCTGCCTGGTAACCTTCCAAAGGGAGCAGGAGTCCTGGTCCTAGATCATGGAGCTCATTGCCATATCACTAGAGCCACTTTCACAAAACACTTTATCGCCGTCTCTGTGTGCTTTCCTAAAGAGTTGAGATGAAATGTGGGGTGTAAGTCAACCTACCACTGTTTTACCTCCGAGACATCAAGAGAGGTAGTCACAGCCCCTTATCGGCTGACTTTTAAAGGGGCAGTCAACTACTACTGGCTCGATGTTGTGACAGGCGGTATGTGCAACCAGCCACGAGTCGCTCTGATGTGTGTTAAGACAAAACACATCACTGAACTGCAGCTAAGGGTAATTTTTTCAGTGGTAATAATGCTTGAAAAAAAAGGACAAAATAATAAAGCATCATGTGCAAGCAATGTGTTTAACTCTCGTAAAATGGCCCATATCTCTCACAGTTTATATGCATAGCACTCAATATTGACTCTCAGGATTTCCACTCTTACTTTGTTGGTTAATGGATGATTTTTAAAGGCTCGTGTGTGCTGGATATCATTGGTTTGATTTGTAATTTATGAATGTCCAAAAGCAGGTCACAGAGGGGCTTGTCTTCGCAGCTTTATGTTGAAACAGTTTTGTTAAAGAGGGCTTAAGGCTGATCCCAACCATTTTATGAAGGAAGCTTATTTCCTTGCCAGTTGTATCCATAATGAAAACCCTCCAAGAAGCAGGCATGGAAAGTGCCTGGTGGTTGATCCTTAGTTCTTGGTGTTCAATTAGGCTCAGCACAACAAAGCAACAGGAAGCTCCCTCCCTTTGGGCCCATCAATTACATGGATGGATGTTGAGGTCAGGTGCCATGTGAGCCATGTGGCATAGACACCATCCTTGGTTGATAACCTTTGGGAGACCTTGTCTAATTGTATAATTGAGACAAAATAACTATATTTTAATAATGAGTAAAGAAAATTTATAAAACTTAACTGCAGCCCTACCCAGTTTATTAGTACACAAATGAATCACAGAAAGGACTACATGTGTTTTTGTAATAGAAAAGCCAGATGGCTTCCACAATCAGTGTGTTCCTTCCTCTGAGATCTCTGCACAGAGTACTTATGATTATTATATTTCCTTTCAAGTAGCAACATTTTCTGTCAATAAAAATGACTTAGATGCTTCACTAACAAAATATCTCTTTACTATTTTTGCGATTGCTGAATCTCAGTCTGTTTTTGCGTGACTCCTCCATCCTTTCCTGGCAATCAGAGGCTGAGTTGACTGGACATGATCTAATCTTTGGTTTGTTTCTCTGTCCAGAAAACCCTCCGATGACCTTTTGAAGCAGGACACAGAGTCTAAATCAGAATTCTAAGAATTTACTGATGAACAAATTTAAAATTTAGGATGTCCTCAATGCTGAACACTAATGTAAACAGAACAAGATTAATGCTACTTTTTGAGCATTGCAGTGTTAACTGTGAGCTGGTAGCTCCTAATCCAACCTATAATGTGATGTAACTCTAAACCGACTGTAGAGACCTTGCAAGCGGGGAACCTCTTAATATTTTGATGGATTTGTCCTAATTTTCCCTCAATTTGTTAATAACAAAGACCAAGTCTCTAGAAGTCGATGTGCAAGCATGCACTTAAATCATGCTAACACTGAAGAAAGATGACAAATTGCCTAATCCTTTGGGCTGCAAGGACCACACACATCCACATATCCCTCACAGAAACCTCCAAAGTAAGAGAAAACAGTGTGAATCAGACCTCACACACACACACACCGGCGCACTTACCAAGTGTGTTGTTGCGTGTGAGGGTTGAGTCAGCACCTATCAGTGAACCCAAACATTAACAAAGACGAGCGGTGATGTGAAAAGGAAGGAGTTACACACAAGTAAACACACGATAACAGAAAAAGCTTCACACTTTACACAAGCCGGCACAACTTTAAGAGGAACCCATAGTTTATGACAGCTGTACATCTGGCGCGTGCGCTTCAATATAACAACAACCTGCTTCTATAAACACATTTAGAGTAAGTCTGAGGTTCCAAATGTTATTGTTTGTATTTGCAGTACCAAGTAAAAATCTAAAAGGTCACCAATCCAGGACCTCATCAAATGTGAACATTTATTAAGTTTTATAGCTGACACATGAGGCAACACAAGGTTTCCTGATAAGCAGCTTCCTGGCAATGAATGTGCACCCAGGTGTTTGTAGTTTAATGTTCAATCGAGATGGCATTTCTTTGTCCTAAAAAACAATGTTGGCAGTGACAGAAATGATCTTTTCTTTTATGTCCACACAAAAGCGCTGCAGATTACAGTGATGAAGCTCACATCTTAACACTTAAATTTCTCATCTAATTTAATATTTGTTTCCTTTTATATTTTTGGCAATAGTGGCCTTTGTTCATTAGTAGCTGGGTGGCAAGTAGTGTAGAGAAAGTAGGGAACTGTAGCTCAGCATATGGAGCGCCTGCTCTACCCCTGAGCCACATGACACCCCCATTTGCAATTTATTTTATGTTTAAGTGTAAACAAATCATGCATATGCAGAAATCTTTGATGACACAAGCTTTGAAAACATGATACATCTTGTATAGTTCAGTCTAAAATAGATTATCTTGCTTTATTTATAAATCAAACACAATTATTCCGAATCTTTTCTTTTAAAAACAAATATCTAATGTTATGAGCATAACCAAAAAGAGCCATTTTGACACTTATGTTCAAAAACAAAGGATAATTTTATGTTGGTTCACCAAACAGTGGATGCTGTGGGTCAATTTGCCCTTCCAACCAATGTGTACCTACACATAGACCATATCTTACGGATGCTGAATCAGTTTATTTTTCACAGCAGTGTAGGATTTTCATGAACTATGGAAACAAAATGTCAAAAAAGTTTGTAAATCTCACACATAATGTAATTTAATACTCTGTTATTATCTGAAAACTTTGTATTATACTATGATCCCGTTTTTTTTTTGTTCTGATTCCCATTTGGTCCCTTCGGCTGTAGTAAAACTTGTAAATTATGGCCTCTGGTTAAAACAAAACAACTGAGCAATCTGAACAGTTAGATATTTAATCACTACTGACTAACAATATTGCTTGAGTAGAATATAGAAAGTTACTTTAAATCATCAGTTGTAAAAGAGGGTACGAAAAGTTTCCCTAGTGGGTGCAAATTGACACATAGTTGAAAGAAAAAAAGTCAGTTTCTTATCTGAAAAAGTTGACTCACAAAACTGCAAAAGGTACCAAATGGTGACTGAGGAGCAATGACCAGCACTCTTGTCTGACATAATTCAAAGAACGGGACCTTTACCAGTTACTATAATCACTGGAAAGCAATAGGAAAAAATAGTAAGTACATAAGAAGAATGGAAGAGTGGACCAAACAACTGAGTGCTCTTACTGGTAAAAGGTGCTTCTACAAGCTGTCGATGCATGGGGTGTACTTAAGTTGTTTTTCTGGGACTGTATTGACAATAATGGAAACTTTCCTTTCCACATGACTGAAAATAACTGACTAAAGCCTGGTAGTAATCTGGTAGTAAGTGATCTGGATAACAAGTATTACAGATCTAAGTAATTTAGCTTCAGTACAGCGAGAACTATAAATGTAGAGTACAAGATTGACTGCCTTACTCTGGAATAATGCTTTTAAATTTACCAAACATTAAGAGAAACCTCCTGATATGAAAACACACAAAAAGCAAAGCATTAAATTGCTTGAGGTTTCAAATAGCTGTAGTTTATTTCTGGTTTTGATTTACTGGTTTAATGTAATTTCCTGTCCTCCACAAAGTTATCTTACCAGATGTGTAGGATCATAAACTCCCATTCATCATCCATATGTAGTATTGTAAGGAAAAACTGTGGGGTACATCAGGTAGCTGTAATTTACAATGTTTGGAAATAGAAAAAAAGTAATTTTTCAGGTTGTTTTTTTTTTCTGACTGTTTTTTTGGGAAAGTTACTCATATGCACTCTCAGGATTTACCTTGCAGCTGCAGAGTTTATGATCTGGACATATGTGCCTGGCTTAGAGGTTTTGCTTCATCCAGCAACAGCGCATCCACACCTAGAGCTTCTGTGTTTGCACGTTGTTTTGTTTTCATGTGAATGCCGAAGCTCCAGAGAATTCCTCCCCCATACAATGTTTATTGTCGCACATATCTTTTGTCCATTTAGCAGGCTGGCATGGCCTGTTAAGTGTGCCGCAAAGCAAAAGAAAGGGCCTGTTTCCAGATTAAAAATAGCCAGCCTTTCACATGGGAACCAGGGGATTCCCCCTGCATGCACAGACAAAAACAGCCCCGTGTTTTTCATTAAGTCTCTCTATCTCTGAACCACTCCTCGTCCAGCTTCTTGCCACCTCAGATGTGTCAGAATGGAGCGATAAGTCAAGTTTAGAATGAAACAGATGCATTCCTTTTAACACTCACTTATTCAACCGCTGGTCTGCTTAAAACCAGAAATATTACTTTTGTGTGTTTTAAAGTAAATGCACATGCTGCTTCCTCTCAGGTTAATAAAATACACGATGAAATTGAAATTTATACACCAGGATGTAAATAAAGAGAACTGGCAGAGGATATTGACTCTAATATTATTATTACAGACTCTTATAAAATGTATCATTGTTCTTTAAATTCGCTTTTAAAAACATTTACATTAATGTTTTTAATAGGCCGGAAGACCCATCAGGTAATTTTTTGAGTTTAAACTACCAATGGTCATACTACTTGCACAAGACTACTTTGGGCTTCCTACACATTTTCCAGATTTAAAGTTCTAAAGTACAAGCTAAGCATGAATGTACGGTAGATAGGACAGGTCCCCAGTCCGGGCTCCACTTGCCAGTAGACCACTGGGAATAGGCACCAGCTCCCCCAGGAGCTGCGGAAGAAGCGGGTATAGAAAGTGGATGGATGGATGGATGGATGGATGGATGGATGGATGGATGGATGGATGGATGGAAAGCTGTATGTTACCAGCACACTGGTTAATCTCTGGCCTTTAGAAGCCTTGTTCTGTTGAGGTTTCACAGGTCAGAGGAAAGTGGATGAACAAACCCACAAATAACACTCCTTTGAAAATGGTCCAAAAATGTGAGAAAGATTCATGGATTCTGGATTATCAGAAAGCCTAAGGACTTACTTTCAAAGATTACAATTAAGTCTGGCGGCTTGGGAGAAAACAATAAATAAAAATATAATGCAAGACCTGTTTGATTTGCAAGTTCTGGCAAATGTCATGATATCACAGATGGATCTCTGGATTTTCGCTTTCTCACACAAACTCTGTTCTGACCCCAGGGTGGAACTAGAGGCAGACCATGACTTACACTGGACTATACAGCAGAAAAAAAAATCTGTTTGTGACGTGCGGAGTTCCACATCCCATGCTGACAGTAAAACTGGCTTCATTTGTTTGACTAGTTTTGCGTGGTCCTAAATGCATGTGGAAGAATTTGTGATTAAAACAAAAGAGAAGCAAACAGGGAAGAAGTAATGCGGCCTTATCAATTAACTTCAACCTCTGTTCTCTGTACCTAGTCTGTATTTTGCGGACACATGCACTTCTGATACCTTGGCTGACGAATGTGTCATGTATGCTCCTGCTGGAATTTATGCATAACCAAGATAGTACATGAGTTCCTATTTATCCCTGTAGATTTACAGTGCAAAAGTATTTACAGCTCCACTACAGTTGTACCGTATTGTATTTTATTTGGGTTTTATGTCACAGAACAAAAAGTGGCACATAGTTCTTAAGCGGAGAAAAACAATGGTTTTCAAAATCTGAAAAGTGTGGCTTGCATTTGATTCAACACCCTTCACCATGATTATATTAGTGAGAGCTTTAATCAGAGATGCAATAAAGAGGCCCACAGTGACTCTGGAGGAGCTGCAGAGATCCACAGCTTAGGTGGGAGAATCTGTCACCAGGACAACAATTGGTCATGCACTCAAAAAATCTATCCTTTATGTAGGACAGACAAGAAAAAGGCCCTGAAAACTATAAAACCTAGTTTGTAGTTTGCTACAAGGCATGCAGGAGACATGGCAAACGTGGATTAAGGTCCCCTGGCCTGGCCCAAAATTAATAAAAAGCCAGAGGTATAATTAGATGATTATATCATTGCATGTTCATGTATTAGAATGGTCCATGCAAAGCCCAAATATCAATCTAAATGAAAATGTCAACAAATTCGATGCTAACAGATGCTCTAAAATCAGTCTGACTGAGCTTGAACTATTTTGCAAAGAAAATTTAGCTAAACTTTTAATCCCTAGATGTGCAGAGGTGGTTTGAGACATACCTCAAAAGATTAGCAGCTGTAATTTCCACAAGAAGTGTTTTTACAAAGTATTTACTCAGGGGGGACTGCATAGAAATGCATGTCACATTTTTAAAATTCAAACAAAATACACTGAAGTTTGAGGTTGTAACGAAATGTGACAAAATGTGATGAGTCAAAGTGTTTATCTCTCCTGTTTGATGAGTCTGTGGGAGTCCACTGAGCAGGGATGAAGCAAAGGGTGGCTGTGACTCAGTGAGCAACAAACTGCTCTGGTTTCACTCCTAGCTGGTGATTTTCACTTTCATTATCTTGTCTGAGTGTGATTTGTAAGGAATAATTGCAAGCTTGTTTATTATGAAGTATCAACGTTTTATCAAGCAGAATGTTTCACAGCTAAGAGATACAGACAAACTGCCAATGCATTACATTTATCAAAGCCCAGATGTCTGAATCACCTCCATTACTGACCTTCGTTTTTCACCTCTGCACACAACATCTGTAACCAACTTAAGAGCAGCTCAGCGCTGCAGCCTCCTCTTGCCCAAATGGCTCCAATATGCTCCCCTCCCTTCCTTTTATGCACAAGGCTGAACTCATTTTGCTCAATAGACCCAGCTGGACAGACGAACGGGCAGGAGCCTCTTCCTCTCAGGACTGCTTCTGAATTGTGTTGTTTGATAAGCTGGCAAAGATGCTTCAACCCCAGAGCGTCTGGCAAATCAAAATGCGTGGGTGAACTTGGCCAAAAAGCTTTTTCCAGTAATCCATTATGCCTATGTCAATGAAAGTTTTACCATGTAACAATTTTGAAGTAATTTTGTAAAAACAACCACTCAGTTTTTCATAGCAGTTTTGTGGCTAGTTTCTGTGTATGTCTCCAACAAAGAAAATATCAGTGTTTCTCGTCTTGGAGCTACAAGCCTCACTTTTAAAGCGAGAGGGAAACATCTGCTGCCTGTGATATGGACATGTTGAGGTAGACCATGATCCCAGCGCTGGACACACTCTGCAACACCACCAAGCAGGCAAAGGTGCACTCTGAAAGCCCCCAACGTGCCAAAAAAAGTGGAGAAGAACTATGCCAAAACCTCCTTTCACTGATAATTTAATCACAAGTTCAAGCTTGACTTTGACTTTAAAGACAAAGCAATGTGTAGCATTTTTGAAAATTCAGAAATAGTTTTAAGAGCTAAACACCTTTTTAATACATGTTTATATAAATAAAATTGGCTTTTCTGGTACAGTCTAAGAAAGTTTTACTCTCGTTTGAAGGATTGAACTTTGACCTGTGGGGTATACTTTTTTCTCCTCTCCTCTCAGACATTTTATTTTATCATATCTTCTGAAGTACTCCTGTTTTTGAAAGACACATACACACACACACACACACCCACACACACACACACACACACACACACACACACACACTCTCTCTCTCTCTCTCTCTCTAAAGTTGAGGGAAAGGCAAGCTGGACATGTAAAGCAATTGGAGAGAAGCTCTTACCTGTGATATGGACATGTTCAGGTAGACAAAGAGCCCAGTGGTGGACGCAATCTGCAAGACCACCACTACAATCACCACCATGGCCAACCACATCTTGGACGGTGCCTCCCGGCGCGTCGTCCCGCTGGGACCGCCCGTGGGGACCATCATGTAGGTGGTGGACTCGCTGCTCACCGATCTGAAGTAATCCTGGTTCTGTTGGTTGTGGTGCTGCTGTGCGCTTGGAGTGGCCATGGCTTTCCCGACGCATGAGGGGAGCATGAAGCCTGTAACAACAATAGCCTCCACAAAAAGTGACGGACTAAGTGAAAATTGGCGGAAAAAAAAGTTAGATTCCCATGCGCCCGCGGCCGCCAGCCAGTGGAGATTTCTCACTGGAAGCTCAGCGTAGGGCAGGAGAAGGCAGAGCGGACAGCGGCGAAAGTTAAAGCGTGGATGTGTCCATGTCTGCTCAGCGCTCAGCTCAGCTGCTGTATGAAGTTGGATTGGAGGAGGCAGCTGGGCTGAAAACTGAGAGAGCGCAGCGCGGAGGGGCAGGCTTAACCTCTTCATCACCCTGGAGCTGTGGAGGAATGCGCGCACACACACACACACTTTACTTTTTGTTTTATTGCCACATGCTGCGAAAACACATAAACAAAAGGATACGAATGACATCGGACATTAGAAAAATAGTAAAATAGATATACATTTTTAATTATTTGTATTAAAGATTAAAGCAGCTCTGCAGGTTTTTTCTATGTCGCTAATAATGACAGAGAAAAGCAGCTTCCTTACGGTGAAACATTTCCCGCAGGTCACAGTTTCTGTTAGAAAAAGAAAAAAAAAAAACGTTATTTAAATGTCTATTGTGATATTGCAACATGTCATATTGCTGTTCTGTTTATAAATCTGTGCGTGTTTATGATTGAGTTTTGCTCAGTTCCAATGTAACCCGCCAGAGGGCGCTGTTCACGTGTCTTGAATTAACTTTTGATGCCGATAGATCATTAGGATATATAGAAAAATGGCTCTAACCCCTCTAATGTATCCTCATATACATTAACTAATCAGTTCAATAAAAATTCACATGACAATGTCTAACATTTCTCAAAGAGAGTAATTAGTAACTGAATACCTTTTCAGTTGGAGAAAATATCTAAGAGGAAATACATTACACCCTCCACTTTATCAGTTACTTATAAATATTTGACATTCAACTGTTAAAAGGATGACATCCACGAAGAAGAAGAAGACACTTGCATTCCAACTAAATCATACACCTCTTTAAACATAATAAAAAGCATGCTAATCCTTTATAATTGCCTGTACTATACAAAACCATGATGGAGGTCAGTTTCTCTCAAAGCTTCATTTTCCTCCTATTTTCCACCATCACACACAGCTGGAAAACAATGTGTGTTGTATGAGTGTGAGCAGCATGAGAATCAGAGCTGTTTAATAAAGATGGAGGCAGAGGGTGCTGGGATTAGAGATGGAATTTTTGCTACCTGAACAGTCTGACCTGCAGGAAATAAAGGGACAAATTGAGATAAATAAAATCCAGAAAGCCATTTTTTCCTGGACTAGTTTTGAAGAGGGTTGAAAGCAATTACAATTAAGAAACTGAAGAACACTAAGCACACTTTCAAAACACACTTTTTTGGTTTGTTAAAGTGTTACTGGAGCTTTTATGTGTGAAATACTGCAAAATCCAGTTTCGTACCCAGGGCCTTGTGTGCAGCAAGTCTTATTTGTAGTCCCAAAATGTCAAATCAAGTTCCAAATTGGTTTGAAATGTAACCACTCACTTTGGGAACATGCAGCCCATGTTTGTACTGCAAATCGTATAGAGGACAATAATTAGTAGAAGAAATGTTAAAATTATGAAAAAAAAAAATAAAATCCTGAGTGTAGAAATTCAAATGAGGCATTGCAGATTTTTGCCTGACAAATGTTGCCTCTTCTTGAATGCACAAGTATTTCATTTTAAGTTTCAAAGAAATACCAGTTTCTTTAATAACATTACTGTCATGCTAAAACATTGTTCTTCTCCACGTTTATTTCCAAGTTATTGTCAGATCACTATGTTTCTTTCACTTAAGTATTTGCTGTCAGATAAATTTCTTGCCAGAAAAGTAAACCACAGACAGTATCCATTAGGCACACCGTCAGAGTCAAGAGCCTAATGATAAATGGGATACCGAGGTGATTTTTTGGTACTCCAGTTCAAATATATCTTCTAGGCGTCAAACAGAGTGAGCAGATTTGCTTGGATTCTTTCTAATTCCAGTTGCTTCCAGTGGTACAAAGTTACTTGTCACGAGTTATTCCGAACATATGGGTGAACTGGACAAAAGCTTATTGCATATCGTCAAAGATCTGCTTGAACCCAGAGCTAAACAATCTGATGACTTTACTTTGAGTGTGTAGGGTTGACAATTGCTGACATTAAAATTTTTTTTTTGCCCACTTTTAGCATGTTGTTATAACACATGACAGAGATTTAAACATGCTGGGATGGTGAGGGACAAGGGCCTCGCATGAAATTCTGGGACCTATGTAGAAACCACCTTGTTGGGTACCGATGTTCATTTTTCAGTAACTCTCACTGATATTTTTCTCATTGTTTGAGACAAAGATGATACATATGATCTTAGTTTAAACCTCTAAACCGAGAAAATGCCTAATAGCTAGTATGTCCAGATCCCTTTTGGCAGCTGTAACCTGACCTTGGACAAGCAGAAAACATTGAATGGAAGGATTGTTATTGTGCAATTAAAAAAAAAACATTGAAAGGAAGATCTCTTGTCACAAAAAGGCAATGTGTTTTAACTTAGGTTAAAACACATTAACAGCTGCAGCCAGATTTGGTTTTTGTTTGTTTAATGAAATCATTATTGGATGTTGCTCATCAGTGAGCAACGATGCAGCAGCTGAGTGCATGTCTCCAAGGAGGCATGACGAGTTTCCACTAATAATTTCATCACAACTTGACTGCTTTTCAAAAAGTTTGGTTTTGTTGGGAAAACAGGACTTTTGTGAAAACAAACAAGATCTTTAGCTAACTTTAACTAGAATCAAAACATTTGTTTTGCAGATGATTATTTAATTTCTGACATGATTTATAAAATATCTTAGCCTCATTGTAGATTTTTCAGTAAGTCCTTTAATTTTTTAACTCTTTGTTGTCTGGCAGGTTTACACTAATCACAATTGAGTGGGTATTGGTTTCAAATAACAGCATAAATGCGTTGATATACTTGCAATACTTGCAATAAACATTTAGTTGCACGCCTCAGGAATAACCCTTTATTTCTTCCATGGACATGAATGGGAATAAACACCACATAAAACTACACTCACCAGCCAGTTTATTAGGTACACTTAGGTATATCACCCTAACCCTAGTACTTGCATATTTTATACCTCAAGAAACAAAAACAATTCTGCTACCTGCTCAAAACAAAATCTAACTCAGGGCTCAGAATGTATCAGGGTAAAAGGTGTATTTACAAGATGGAATAATAAAGTAGTACGACTAGGAAGGCTTCCTTATTTAAGGCTCTGTGGCATTGTTCTGGAAATGGCAAATGGAGTTAGAAAACAAGGTCCTGGTGGTGGATTGTGGAAGGAGATTCCACAACGAGGGTTTGTTTTCCAAGAGGGATTTCAATTAGAGTGGACCAGATGGAGACTTGAGATCGTTTTTGTGATTAAACAGAGTGTTTGGAGAGTGGGGACGCAGATGACGGCTGGAGACGGTGGAGCTGTAGTGGACGGTTATGGACTGATTTCTGCAACAGGCCGCCGCGCCTTTCAGCAGAGATCCTCTGTTGAGGAAAGATCTCACACACGCACACAAACTCACACTCACACACAAGTATCATGACACATATGAAATTAAAAAAAATATATTGGCTATTAGTAGTACAGACGTTCCCACATTTCTGTATTGACATTAGTCCTAGAAAAACTAATATATGTAGGTCTCAAATACAAATGGTTGTGCTGCCCCCCTGTGTTTTCTGTTCCAGTTCATGTCATGCATTATTCAGCAAACCTACTTATCAATACAACAATCATACCTTTTACATGGAACTAGAGGAAGGGAGACTTTTCTAAAACTGAATCAGCAATACAATGCAAACGTTTTATAAGCACTTCAACACATTAATGTTTGCCAGGGCAGTGATCTATGTACAATTCATAGGAATGCTGCAAACCTGCCCCATGTGAGTACAAGACAGGGTGTGTTGTCGGAGATGGGGATTTCCAAGAAATTGGGGTTCTTGATAAGCAAATTGAACATGGCAAACACCCTGTAGCTGGAAACGGTATCATTCCACAATGATGGCAGATTGTTCTAGTGGAGGTGCATGGGGTTTTCAAAGATGATGCAGAGGGAATTAGATTTTCTGTCTCCTCCTTCCGCTATAGTCCCCACTGTTAGATGTCGAAACCCTTCTGCTATTCATCCAGTCTGTCATTGTGCTTTCTTTCTCTTCTGTCATCTCACTCATTCTCCACCCTCTTTCTTACTGGAAGCCTCCTCACAACAAGCTTTTCTCCAGATGTATACATCCTCTGACAGCACAGCTGTCCACCAAGCCCTGCTGCCCATCAGTGAGTCAGTCAGTATTCCTTGGTATGAAAACATAATGGTGATTAGCAGTGGGAACTAAAAGTTTAGAGAAGTATTCCAAGACATATTACATGTCAGACCCGGTGGGTCTGTAACTGTGCAGCCAAGTTGGTTGTGAATGTATCCTGCTCTGTTGGCGTGCTACAACAAAAAAGGAATTAATCACTTTTATTGAAAATTGGTTTGAAAGGATTTTTGAGATTTTCAATTAAACATGTAATTATTTTATAAAATTAGAATTAGAAGTAGGTAAACGGTAAAAAAAAAAAAATCTAAGGGAAGAATGCTTAACCAGTAACGGTATCCCTTTGGAAATCTTCCTTACCCACACTGCTCCTCTGTCAGAAGGAAGGGATCTTTTCAGTGACTATTTCTGTAACTGAAACCAACAATCCGACACTATGCAGTAATTTGTCAGATGCTAGAGTCTGAAAAGCGGGGCGTATTTTAATCTGTTCAGGCAAGTATGTATAAATCACTTCTGTTTTCCTATCACGATGCCAACAAGCCATGTTATTTAACCAGGGATTTTCCCAATTCAGATAATACCTCATTTTTTCTCTCCTCTTTTGCTGAAGTTCTGGGCTCACAGCAAATTTCTATCCTGGACTATTTGAAACAAACTGTTTCAGTGTTGATTTGCAAATGTTACCAGCACCTAGCGGAGCTTAACATGCTTCACATATATATTATTTTATTAGATACAATTGTGCTATGGCTTGTTAAACCCATATTGCAAACCAGCCAATTACATGACAGCAATTCAACACTTTTAGGTACCTAGATGTGGTGAAAAGACCTTTCTCAAGTCTCAAGTTCAAGAATCAGAATTGGGAAGAAAGGGGATTTAAATCACTTTGAATGTAATGTGGTTGTTGATGCCAGACGGGCCAGAAACTGCTGCCGTCTATTGGGAGTTTCACACATAACCATCCCTTGTTGATGTGAGAGGTCAGAGGAAACTGGGCATACTGGTTGGACATGATAGAAAGGCAACACTAGAAAAAATAATTTGTTACCATCTCTCAACTTACATGTTGAGCATTGAAGCAGATGGGTTACATCAGCGGGAGACCACACCAGTACCACTCCTGTCAGCTGAGAACAGGAAAGTTACAACTTGCTCATGCTCAGCAAAACCAGGCAATAATAGATTAGAAAAAAAAAAACATTGCCTGTTCTTAAGAGTCTTGATTGCCTTTTTCATGTTTCTCTGATTAATTCTCTCCTTGCCCAGATTATTATTTTAGGTGGATCACCATGCCTTTGTAGGTTTCTAGTTGTGCCACACTCTTTTTCATTTTCAGATGATGGACTGAACAGTACTCTGTGTTCAAAGTTTAGGATATTGTTTCATAAACTAACCCTGCTTTAAACTTCTCCATAACTTCTTCCCTGACCTTTCTCCTATGTTTCTGGGTCTTTGTGGTGCTGCCTGTTCTCTAATGTTCTCTAACAAACCTCTGAGGCCTTCAACAGCTGGACTTATACTAAGATTCTGGACTCTAGATTATAGGTTGATCATGTTTGAAGGCAATTGTTTCAGTTGGATTTCATTTAGGGTGGAATAGATATAAACGTTTTACTCTTCTGTTAAATTGGAAGAATATTGTTACCTTCTCATTACTTGACAAACATGAACCAAATTGTGTTGGTCTTATAAAATCCTAATAAAATATAGTAAAGTAAGGTGACAATATGGGGAATCACATTTATTATCGTGACACATTTTCAGATTCAGAAAGGAAATACCCTCCTCCTACCGATTCCTGCCTAGGTGGCCAAGACAAGCAGCACGGGTGACTCTCTTTCGCTGTGTTTAATGGTTGGACATATTAGGACACTTACACGTATCCAGACTTTGTATCACTAGATTTTGTAATCTCAGAAGCACCTGAACCAGCATGCTACCACCAGCTTAGCCCCTGAATTTCGAAGCAATACATTCAACAGCTGTTCAAACAAAACCCTTAAGCCACAACTAGTGGTATAGAATAAGAAGTAGGGTCAACAGAATCAGTAGTTTTCAATCTTCTTGAATCCATGAAAGTTTGGGTAAGATTTCATGGTATTATATCTTCTTTGAACATAACTATTTAATCCTATCACACTACCAGTTTGTATTTAGACTTGTTGATTGGCCTTTATCCTGTACATGTTTAGTTGTCTGTGACTGGCGGATTTGCACTCACACCTCGTAACTCAACCCATCTGTGTTTGGGGTAAAAGAAAATACCCCAAATTATTTGCACATCTGCATGTGTGTTTATGTGTTTAAGTGTGAACATAAAAGAACAAACAAAAGTATCTGTGCTCTTGGTTCAGATGTCTGTTTTCTTTAACCTAAGTTGAGTCTTTGCACACTTTCTTTAACTAGTGACAGATCAGGAAAAGTCTAAGGGGAGCAAGAATTTGTTTTTTTGGAAACTACTCTTTAAAGTCTCATTAAAGGTTTCCTCATAACAAGCAAGGCATCCTCTAAATACCTTGTGTTTAGCCCCTGGTATGATGAACACAATATTGTCCATAGGCATTGGGTAACCCCTCCAAATTATTTAATTAAAATGTTCCAGACACTTCCACTACCACAGGTGTATAAAATCAAGCACCTACCTGCTTCTACAAACATTTGTAAAATAATGGGTTGCTCTCATAAGCATGGTGTGCTCCAGTGTGGTCCTGTGCAATCCATCCATTTTTAAATTTCTCAAACATTCCACATTCAACTGTTGGTGGTATTATGATAAAGTTAAAGCAAACAGGACCAACAGCAGCTCAGTCAGAGTGGTAGGTCATGTAAAACCACAGGGCGTAGACCGTGCATGCTGAAAGAAGGACAATGTTACTTCCTGACTGCATCCTGCTAAGTATATAGCCTGGTGGAGGGAGTATCATGATGTAGGGTTGTTTTTCAGGGGTTAGGCTTGTCCCCTAACATCAATGATAGGAACTCTTAATGTTAAAGCATACAAAGACATTTTGACTTCACGAGTTAACAGAACACCTTTGGGATCAATATGAGAGAAGATTGCGAGCCTTGCCAATCTTGTCCAACATCAGTGGACAAGATTGGTCGAATATTTCCATAAATACACCTCCACACCTCGCTCATTTTTACTTTTCCAATTAATTTCAGCTTTATTTAACCTGGAAATTCTCATTGAGATTAGAAATCTCTTTTACAAAAGGTTCCTTGCCAAGACAGCAGCACAGAATCAGCTTTAGACAGACGTTTAAACATTAACACATGCAAAACATGTAAGCACAACTTTTCAAAAACAAGTTTTAAAAAAGCTACAATGAGATGTACTTATTTCAAACTCTTTAAAGTGTTTGGAGAGACCAGCTCCGGGAGATTTAAGATATTTTGCCTCTGATTCCAGGCTAGCTGCATATTAATAATTTTGCTTCACCTCAGGAGTGAAAATGTAGAGGCCCTATAGGCAATGACAATAACATCAGTCTCTTGGTTTATAGCCCTTACAAAAGAGCTGAAGTTGTTATAGCTGCAACAGGTGCACCAAACTCATTATTAAAGCCCATCTAGTAAGAATAGTCATAACGTCATAAAAATATTTTTTATATAAATACAAGGATGTCAGCACTTTTGGTGATACAGTGCATACAAAGCCAGATTGCAATGAGAGCAACCAGCCATATCCAACACAATCATGCAGAGTGAAATAAGTATTTCTCAGATGTATTACATTCAGCTCTACCTTTTCTTATGAAAAAAACAATATAAAACTGTTCAGTGATAGAAACATAAAACAAAGCAAACACCTTTTATTTACATACAAAAAGCAAGCTAAACTTGCACTGTTTCAAATTAGGAAAATTATGTATTTTTAGATAAAATAAAGTACAGTCATGTAACCATACAGTTAATCCTGTTTGGCCTCAGACTGGAAACACGTCAGAACATTTCTCTAACAGACGTCTATTATCTTAAAACAACTCCAGTCTCGAAAATGTTGTAGCAATTTTTGTAAATTCAGTTTTTTAACCTTGAACTGTTATTTTTACAGTGGGAAGTTGTTTACACCAAAACTGATGATTGTTACACAGGAAATTAAGGTACGAGACAATGTGTCAAACATACCAAAAAAGATTTGAAACTTTTCTGGTTGAGGTAAAAAGTCTGTGTGAAACTTAATGCATCATGCTTCACCTACACAACTAGAAGATTTCTGCTTTTTACATCTCTTTTATATGAGATGGTAACTCTGACCAGAAAGTCACATGTTCCATCCTCGCTATAGGCTTCACAAAGAAAGAACATTGGTGGCATACTGCCTCCAACCTACTGCAAACATAATGATGGTGAAAAGTTTCACACAAGTGTTCATGTCACTGGAAATGTTTTAAGAGTGGAAGAAGTCTGCATTGGTCTTGGTCCCTCTCACTTTAGCATTCGGTATTTTTACTAAATGTAGACACCAAAAGGGTTATCTCCTGGAAATAAGATATCATCTGCTCAAAACATTTTGATAAAACCTCTCTTCTAAAAATCCTGAACAGATCACTTCTCAGATATGGGGCTGCATTTAGCTTTTTCTAGGGAGGAGGTGATGATTGTTTCAGCCAGTTGGTGGGCTAGCAGATGAAGATCGCTTTCATCTGATATCTGTTTCTCTTTTTTTACACTCAAGACCCAGTGTAATATATCACATGACAGAACCTCTGCAAACACCTCCACAGCGGCTCCATGTGCTTCTAAGTGGTCTCTTGCCAGGTCATTTGTAGACAGGGAATGCATCAGATGCTCCATCAATTCCACCCGAGGGTCACTGATTACATCACCTGAACTGTCTTCCTTTTCTTTTGGAGTTGGTGGAGGAGGAGAAGGCAGGAAGACATTTGCCAGCCCCCCTTTGAGCTTACGAGCAAAACTGTGCCTGCTCCTCTCGAGCTCAGGGATGAGAGGGGTGGTTGGAGGAGCATCTGGGTAGTCAAGGGAACCTACAGCGGGAAGGCCTGACTGGTACAGAGGTTGATAGTTGGACTGAGGGTTTCTGTGAGTCTGTAATTCCCTAACTGAACCCATCTCTATGTCCAACAGGTCCTGTTCTTCTCCAGATGTATCCACAGATGGTCCATTTTGAGCCTCTTCATTACTATTCTTTTGCTCATCTGTATGTTGAGGTATGCAAACTTCTTTCAGAGCAATCTCAATTATTGCTGATGCCAATTCCTCAGCTAACATCTTTGGTGTTTGATTAGGCTGCGATACCTCAGGTTCCAACGTTTCCATTTGCATTAGAGATGACTGGAATATGTTCTTTACCAGGTTTTGGGCAAACTCCTCCAGAGAGTTGGCATTTGTTTGCTGGCATATGTTGCCAATGTTTTCAGGAATGGGTTCTGGCCGCCTTGAGTCTGAGCTTGGAGTCAACATTGAATCCTGTAAAGATAATGACAATGAGCTACAGTGCCTTGCTAAAGTGTTCATTTCTCTTGACTTTTTTCAAATTTTTTCACATTACATTCACACATTCCAATGTGATTATAAGTGATAGGTCAACACAAAAAAATGCATAAGTCTCAAGTGGAAGGCAAAAATGGTTTTAAAAGTAGTTGGGGTTTTTTTTACAAAGAAAAAATATTTGTACATTTTTGTTGGGCCCCTTATGAGTCGATACTTTATTTGATCACTCTTAGCTTCAGTTAGAGTCTTTTATATTTGTTTCCATCAGTTTTGCACATTTAAATACTATACATACTATCTTTTCCATGTATTATTTTCTGCAAAAAGGCACAATTAGAATTAATGAAGAACATCTCTGAGCATCAGTTTTTCATTTTTGCCAAAGTTCTCAATCGGAATTTGGTCTGAACTTTGACTGGGCCATTTTAACACATGGGTACACTGAGCCATTCTATTGTAGTTCTGGCTGCATGTTTAGGATCATTGCCCTCTGGGAGGTGAACCTCTGCTCGAGTCTGAAGTCATTTCAGCTTTTAACAGGTTTCCTTCTGCAATTACTCTGTCTTAGCTCCACACATCAACCCTAAATAGCTTCTATGTGCATCCACACAGTATGATGCTACCACCTCCATGTTTGACAGAGATGGTGTGTTCAGGGTGATGTGCCATCTTAGTTTTACATGTAGGCCAAATGTTTAATTTTGGTCTCATCTGACCAGTTCACTTAAGTAAGTTATGGCTTTCTTTCCATAAGTGCCAGGTTGTGCAGCAGAAAACTAATAGTGTTAATGATGCCACATAAGCTAAATTTTTAAATTACATGCAGGTGGACCAATAAGTCATCCTAATGCAATTTGTTGTGCTGCATTTTATTTTGGGGTATCTGAGTAAAGGGGGTTATATATGAATAGTCACCAAACTTTTCAGATTTTTATTTGTAGACAATGTTGAAACCCCAATAAAATGCAATGATGTTTGCGATTGTATTTTGACAAAATGTGAAAAGGTTCAAGTTCAGCTTTTGCGCAGGACTATATAAGCAAATAAACATCCTGGAGCTTTTATTTTTGCAGAGGACAGAGAGTCGGTTCATTGGCTCTGTCCAGACCTCCATTGGGCTTCAAGCAGAAGGATGATCAGACCGATGGAGGTCTGGACAGAGTCAATGAACTGAACACATTCTTCAATAAGTTCAATTCAGAAACAAGCTTCGCATCCTCCTCTCCTGCTCACAGCCAAACAGACATTCCACCTTCCTTTGATCCACAGGACCCACAGCTGTCCAGTAACACCTCAAATGTTTTATCTTCCACCTCAGCCCTAGACCCTTCTGCTTCTACATGTTTGCCTTCAACCATATCAGAAGATGCTGATACTTCCTTTGCTTCCCCCTTCCACCTGTGTGTCTCAAGAAGTCAGGTGAAGAGACAACTGGAGAGACTGAATAGGAATAAGGCTGCAGGTCCAGATCATGTCAGCCCTAGAGTCCTGAAGGCCTGTGCAGAGCAGCTCTGTGGGATTCTGCAGCACCTCTTCAACCTTAGCCTGGCCCAGAAGAAGGTTC
>JAHUTJ010074968.1:0-15833 GCA_036250325.1 Characodon lateralis | reverse complement strand
GGCACTGAAAAGAAAATTCAGAGTTTTTAAGCTATCAACTCTCTGTAGGCCCCATTATAGTACTTTACTTTTGTCTTTTGTGCACTTTAAAGTGTGTGCTACGTCCTTTTTTGAGGGATTCCTTTCCATCAAAGACTTCAAGGAACAATTCAAAAATTTAAAAGTGAGTTTTTATATAATGTTATGATCAGTGAATATTACCTGCAATGGATAAATGTTGCATCACTATTAGCTCATCACTGCTATAGATGAGCATGTTAGGTAACGTTAATAATGCTGACTTCACAGTTGTCTAACCCACAGTGATTGACACCCTCTACAAGAAGGATAGCCCACAAAAGGTTGCTGTATTTTAACATATTGGAAAGTTGGGTGAAAGGGAAAAAGTGTGGTAAAAAATGACAAAGCAACAGGGATGAGCACAGCCTTGAGAAGATTGTGAAGCAAAACCTATTCAAACATTTGGGAGAGATTAACAAGGCATAGACTTCGATTGAAATCAGCGCTTTAAAAACAACCTCACACAGAGCAGAATATTGGCTACAACTTTCACACTCCTGAAACAGAAACAACTCTAAAAGCATCTCAGTGTTACAAAGTCCTATTTCCAGGCAAATGAAAATTTTGCTTTTTATTTTGAAATCATAGTACCAAAGTCCGGAAAAAGAGTGGAGAGGCCCATAAACAGCTTGAGCTCCAGAGAGAAGTTTTCAGTCAGAAATGATTTGGAAACCATGTCATCTGCTGGTTTTGTCAAGTCCAAATTATAACATGTACCACAAAATTGATTTCATGGTTCCTTCTGCTGACAAGCTTTATGGAGATGCTGATTTGATTCTCCAGTAGGACTTAGTGTCTGACCACACTGCCAAAAGTCCCAATACCTGCACTGATTACATGGACAAACTTCTCATTATTACTACATTTCTGTTTAAAAATCTATCTTTAATTTGCCTTATATAGGGTTCTAATTTTCTGAGAAACAGATTTTTGAATTTTTATTACCTGGTCATAATCATCAAAATGAAAAGAATAATTATTTGAAATAAATCTGTCTTATATACAAAACAGATAAAAAAATATGTTTCATTTTTAAAAATTGAATTCCTGAAATAAATTAGATTTTTGATCATGTTCTAATTTACTAAGCTGCACCTGTAAGCATTGCATCACTTTCTTTTTTAGTTACTCTGGAAGGATATGCTTAAGATGCTGCAGCAAAGTCTTGGGCCAGCACTTTTGCTTAAGTCTGAATAGATCTTGATCTCAACAAAGGCAGAAAAACCTTCACTGGAAATTTGAATTCTGATTTGATGTGAGCTTTATTTGGATCTGGGCTGACAATAACCTTCCCCGCTGTCACCTTGGCTGAACAGAAGTGTGTTCATGATGGATAGCCTCCCATTTAAACAAAACGCACAGCTCTCACTGCGCATACTCATTAAGAGCATATCCTTATAACTGGATTAGGGGTCTAGTAATGGAAACTCGGGGAAACTGTGCGCCAGTCTCCTGCTTGATAGATTCAGAGCTGATCAGTCTTTGATTGGGTGCTTCATTTGTTGGCTTAAAATGTTGAGAGCTCCGGATATGTGCAGGTGTCCAGCTGGAAGTATTAAATATTAAGTGTCATATACCTTTGTCTGAGGTTTTGGGCAAAGGTTCATATTGTGTTCTGGCTTGCAGAGTTGGGAAAAGTCATTAGTCAACGGTGTTACTTCTGTGAATTATTCAGTGCAGAGACATTTGGTACTGGTGCATTATACCATCATAACCACTTCAAGCATGACCCATTTTATTTTCATCTCCCTTATCATGCCTTCTTCTACCTCTTCTTCGCTTCTTTTTTCTGCTGAATCTAGATTCAGGCTGTATGGGGTGAATGCAGCTCATCATCAGCATCACTGATTATAATTATAATTATAATGTTTAACTCAATCTTTTCTCCTTGTGTCTGTTTATACCACAAATACACTTTATTGCCATAAGAGAGAAAATAACAGATGGAAAAAACATCCAAGTAAACACATATATATCTGGCATGTATAGTTGCTGGGTGTCATCCAAAAAGCAACAGCTGCCTGCCTACAAGCCCATTAGAAATGTAGAATAATAGATTTACTGATGATTTTATTGATGATTTACTGTGTATTGCAATAATTTAAAGAAGAAACAAGTAATATGCAGGCCTTCTGTTACCTACAAATATCTTTTGTCTTCAATTTTCCAAATAATAATACATTTCAAAAGTGTTCAAGGCATTCTCCTCTTGCTTTTGGTTAGCAGAGGGAGGGTGAATAAATCAATCTTTACAGCTCCCTGAGAACAATCAGAATACAACCAGAAGCGTCCTGAATAACTTTCTATGCAAACAGAGTTGAAGTCACATTTTACCAGTTCAAAAAACATCAGAAATTCTGAATGTACAATAATGATGCAACACATGGTACCAGAAGTTAATGTATCCACTCCAAATACTGTTTGATTTTGTTTCACAGCCATATATTTAAGCATATTATTGAACGAGAATGACAGAAACCAAAAACGTAAAAGATTTCAGACATAATTTATTATGTTATGACAGGCTAAATGTCACAAAATATTGGTGTTAAGTTTTGAGTGTGTGAGTATATCCAGCTCCCTATAATGCATTCCATATTGTTTTACTTTTTCTCTGTACAGGAAGGCATCAGACACCTCAGATAACTGGGATGTTTGTGATAACAGTCTCAAGGGTTTCAGCAAGCTTCATGAACAATGGCAGTGCCTTTTAATAAACAGTGGATGCCCAAAGCAACTGTAATGTTGGGTAAGTCAGACTTCAGAGTTATTTCTGGATGATAGTTTTTTACTGACCAATTTCAGAAAACCCTTCAGGGTGGGATTAAGATCTCTTTTCGTCATCTGGGTGTATTTTGTGTAAGCTAGACGGCGAGAGCGGCTTGAAGTCAACTTGCTGCTGTTACGGTCCTGACTTGCCTAGTGAGGTAGTCACAGTCCTGTTTCAGCTGACTTGTTAAAGGGTAAAACAGTCTTGTGACTCAAGAATGCAATGTTGTGATTACGGATGGGCTATGCAGCAACACAGCTGGAGAGGTCTAGGTCAAAATGTGCAGACTCACCTCTGTTTAGTGTATATTTGTTTTCTTGCAATTAACACACACTGGAAAAATCTCACTAAAGAGAACATCGAACAGATCTCTGGACTTGAGTAGCAGTTATGCTTGAAAACAAAGCAAAACTAAGTAATCTTAAGTCACTGATGTGTTTAACCATTTATGAGTCTTCTGACACGTTTTTTATGAGTAATGCATAAATGCTATGTTAACTAGGCTTCTGATTCTGCAATGCTGTGTTGATTTTTAAAGGCTCGCGAGCTGCCTGTGGATATCCATAACCACAGGCAGTTCAGAAAATGGCTCCTCTTTTAAGGTTTTAATTGAGCTGTTTTTTAAAGAGGCTAATATTAGGGCACTTCATAACAAATAAAGCTTGAAGTAACTCCTTGGTATATCTATGCTCACAAAAACCTGTCGGGGTTTTGACAGTTTACACACTTTTCACATTTTCTGATTTCCACTCTCTAGCAGAGAGTGCTCTTGCGCCAAACAGAGGAAAAATGAGAGTGAAGCAGGTGCTTGAGACGCCATACTGTAATATGTCTATTGCACATCAGTGCAGAAAACCTTTCTGTTATCCACTGTTCCCCAAGAATATCAAAACTTACCTTATAAACTTTACACAGAATACTTTATACAAGAAACTTATCGGTGTATACAACTTGCAGTATTGGTCTTGCTGACGCTGACGCTGACACTTTAACTTTGCCTATAATGGCAATTGTGATAAAAGTTTTTTCAGCAATTTGTCATATGATTCCAGTGTTGTAACATAAAAACTAGCTCTTTGCAAATAATTCATTGAGTATGTTTGATTTTCCTGCAAACGCATCTGGACCAGGTAGATTACTCAAAATAATACCATGTTTACTTGCTTCTTAGAAAATATGAGGCAAACGTTTTAGCTGTTCAGTCGAAATAAATGGGTCCAAACTTATCTTGTGCTGGTACTGTATGTACATTCATGATCATTTCTTAAGGGGTGAATGCTGAATTTCTCTGTATTGGAACATTGTAGATTTATACCTATAATTTATGCTGTTTGTTCCCTGGAGAATTGTGTCTGGGAGAAATTAGTTTGTTGTATTGGATGCTTCCTTTTTTTTCTTCTGCTCTGCCTCTGCCTCTGTATCTCCGCTTTCTGCTTTTTCCTTTTTTTAAGTTCACTCTAAATCTATTTATTATGTTGGGGATTAAAGAGGGAGCCTGGATTGGTAAAGAAGGGAACTTGGACCTAGAGGAAATTAAAATGTGGTTCAAAATCTCAGTTTGTGTCACCTTTGCGACTGTAAAGATGCGTCCCGATATTCATACAAATAATGAAGAATTGATGTCCAAAAGCAGTTTCCAGCACTTCAGCACTTATGCATTTTTTTCAGTAAATGGTTCTGTTTTATCTGACAGATTTAGCACTTAGTAGAGTGAAGCCTTTCAGTTGTTGTTTTTTTTAGATGAAAGTTTGTAGCTATTTTGTTATATAATCTATTTACAAATATAGATCCAAAAATATAGATCCAAAAGAAGGAGCCACAGCTCTTGTTAGTTGAAATGTTTCTGTTCTGATTACAATTCAGAAACTGAGATCACCAAGTAGAGGACATATTGCTTTCACTTTTTCCCGAGTAACCAGTCAGCTCATTTAGGTAAGTGCAACTTTTAAGCCACAACAGTTCTGATTTTGTGCTGAAATATGATAACAGATATCTTTGGACCAACTAAGTGTTTAGTTCCTCTTTCCACATGTTGTTTAAAATCATATGAAGACCCTCCAACCCTCTCTTTTCTTCCTTAAGCTTCCACATCCAGATGAATCATCACTTCATGGTGAGGATTATCTCTGAGTTGCACTCTATCACACCTCCTAGGCTGCTGCTTTACCTCTCATGTGGCACCTTAAAAAAGTTCATGTTGCATTTCTTTGTTACAAAGGCACCTAAAGTTAATTCAAGTTTAAGTAGATAATCCATGGTTTTTAATGAAATCACTGCCAAAGATGTGGAACTTCATACATTCAAGGAGTGCAAAAAATACTTGACTGAATAGGCATTGTGTTTAGATAAAAGAAAAGGAATGGAGGGTTTTTTTTTGCGACATTCCTATTGTGAGATTTCAAAAAGCCACTGATAGTTCTTGAAGGCTGCTAATAGATACATAATTATTTCTGCTGACCATATACCTGGTTGATATCTTGCTGAGCTGTGGGGAATCTCTTCTCTTCTTTGTTCCATTTAGAGGTAAGCTATACCATCCTTCAGTCATGGTCAAGCATAGTGAACAGGCTGTTGTAAGTCAGCAGAGAAACCCACTTAACTTTTAGGTCCAGAGCAGAGAGAAGTTGATGTGGCAACCTCTCCCAGCCAGCAGGCAGCTCTGACAATAAAGTGAATGATGACTTTAAACAGTATTCTTGATGCCATCGGTGCTGACTTGGTGGGTTTGGCAGTGAGATGTGCTCAGATAAAGCTGCCCTGACTGTCAATGAGAATAGCTAAAAGGTCCGGTTTGAAGTGCTGGACATTCGCAAAATATTTGTACTGAAATCCCTTCAGGATAGATGTCAGATATATGAAAGAGTAAGATGTGTGCTTTGATTCTTGATGCAAGCGGTGACAGTTATTTTGTAATTGTCAAAAGTAAAGAAATAAAGTTGAAAAATAATATTGCACATGAGTTGCCTTGAACCCCATCAGAAAGCTTTTATGTGATTCCAGTGCATGTTGGGATTTGCGCTAAGCCATCTCTAAAGCACCGGTTTAGGTCAGACACTAATGCAGAGTTCTAAGGGCAATCTCGTGAACGTTCCAGTTCATCCCAACAGAGTTGATCAGGGTTAGGTTATAACTGTTTAGAATAATATGGGTTATGTGTGGCTTAATATTATACTATAATACAATAAAACTCTCTGCCAAAATACCAGACAAAAAAATTCTATGGAAATACACAGTTCCTGAATCAAAGAACACTGTCCACACTCAACATCAAAAAACCCCACAAACATATAGCTGCTGAAGCAACGGCACCAGGTGTAATAGCAAGTAGCTATTTAGGGGGGACGGGAATGTCTAATCTGCTTTTTAAGTTCCACACAGTTGGATTTGAAGCCCAGGAGGAAAAACCCTCATGGGATTTTTATGGTTTAGTTTTTTTTTTCTTTTTGCATAACTTTGATTGTGTTTATGCAAATAACATAACATTTGGGCAGGTTGATTATTTTGGAATGGATTTTCTTTAAAAATCAAAATGATTGCCCCTCCTTGAACCACCACCTTAACGTGGTGGAGGGGTTTGATCGCTCAGATGATCCTAGAGGCTGTGTTGTCTGGGGCTTAAACCCCCTGGTAGGGTCTCTCATGGGTGACGGGTCAGACAAGCGGATCAGGCAGCGGACGAAGGTCCCGATCTCTGGATGCTTAGGCTGGCTCTAAGGACGTGGAATGTCACCTCACTCGGGGGAAGAAGCCTGAGCTTGTGCGGGAGGTCGAGAGATATTGACTAGTTGGGCTCACCTCCATGCCCAGCGTGGGCTCTGGAACCCATCTCCTCGAGAGAGGCTGGACTCTCTTCTACTCTGGTGTGGCTCGCAGGGAGTGGTAGAGCCCTCGGCCAGGGATGTATTCAACTCCTGGTTGAATACACCGGTCCTGTTCATAACTTTTATGGACAGGATATCTAGGTTCTGTCAAGGGCCGGAGGGGTTCAGGTTTGGGGACCAGCGAATTTCGTCTCTTCTTTTTGCAGATGACGTGGTCCTGCTGGGCCCCATTTAGCCAAGACCTACAGCATGCACTGGGGCGGTTCGCTGCCGAGTGTGAAGCGGCTGGGATGAACCTCAGCTCCTACAAGTCCGAGGCCATGGTTCTCGACCAAACAAGGGTCCTCTTCAGGTTGGAGGGGAGTTCCTGCCTCAAGTGGGGGAGTTCAAGTATGTATCTGGGATCTCGTTCGTTCGGTCATGACCCATAGGTCATGCACATAGTTTAGGGTAGGAGCGTAGGTTCACTTTTCTGGATAAGGTTAGTGCTATAGTCAGTTTTCACTGGGCTGAATATCACTACAATCCACCATGTTATTGATTATTGTAAGAAATTGTTTTATTTATTGTGTGGTATTGATTTGGTTTTGTATTGTGCACTAATTCTAGAGATGAACCATGCAATTTTAATGGATTAAGTACATTAATATAGACTCATTATAGACTAATTAAATTTTATGTATTTCTGTGTCAAGGAACGCAAAAGTAAATCATGAACTTCCGTCCTGTTCAGTGGTTCATATAAAAAAAATACATCACATTAAACAATATTTTTTTTAAAGTAAGGGTTATTTCATGCAGTGAAACTGGTGGGAAAGCTTGCCTTTAACCGTGGATGTGATAGCTGAGATCCATAGGCATGTATTGTTGCAACCCATTTCTCTAAAAGGTTGGATTTTGGAGCTGGAATAGCTTTCACTTTCATACTGACTGCATTCTGATTGCAGGTCAGAAAATAAAGACTGACCTTAGCAACAAAATTACCTTTACAAATAGTCTATTTGTTATGATTTGGGGTTGTTTGGTTTTTGCTTTCTGGGTTTTTCTTATATTTTCCTCACAGTTTTTGAATCATGCTTCTGTTTATTATTTTTCTGGTCATGTTTTAGTCTTGTTCATGTTTTGTCAAGTTTGGTTTTTGGTTCTGGTTCATGCTTTAGTTTTTGTTTGTATTCAAGAGTCTCTGTTCTTGCTCCAGCCACGTTCTGTTCTGTCTGTTAATTATCTTTATCCGGTTCACCTGCTTCAAACTAATCTGTCTCCTAGCTCCACCTGGTTTACTTTCCATATATTCACTCCTGTTCAGTTGTTCTTTGTGGAAACATTATTCAGATATTGCTCTTGTCCTGTAGTCACGCCACGCCTGTCTCGCCCGCAATGGCCAAGTCTGTTTTTTGCCTGTTCTGCCTGTCCGTTCGTTGTTTTGTTCCTGCTTCTTTTTAGAGTGAGTTTTTGTTTTTTTAATTAAATTGTTCTTTCACTTACCATCACGCTGCCTGCTCGTCTGCATTCTGGGGTTCTATCTCGCAAACCATAACACTATTATGACCCAAATACCTTAGCAATAGATTGGACAGGACCGTGCAACTTATTTGAGACTTATTTTGAGACAAAAACTAACGGAGCTGCCTGTAAATAGTTTAGTACTGTAGTTCACAAAACTAGGTGTGTATATTGGGACCCCTGTCAAATTGGTAGGTCAGAAATTATGGTAAGTTACAGCTTTCTGAGTCAAAATTCCCTCTTCATACAGTATTTTTTACAGATTGCAATTGTTTCTACACTCATGGAACCTAAGACTTTGAATATGGAATTACAGTGGGATATTTGGAATGTTGGATATTGCTTAAACTCAAAGTTATAGAAATTAAAAGTGAATTTACAAGAATATCTTTTTAATTTCTCATGCAATTTCTCTTATTTGTATATCACTGCTAATATAGTACCTCTGCAGTATAAAAGGAAAATAACAGCAATAATTTATCCAGTTATTTTTTATATGTAAGATTGCATACATATTGTTTTCACATAATGACTATATTTCTTTTCTATTTACAATTTTCCATTACTTTTGAGTTTGAGTTGTTAAACTGCCTTTTTCTTATTGTGATAAAAAAAGCTCCATATTTAAAGGACAAATGTGACGTTGCAGTTTATTTATTTTTTTGATGACAAATTTTAAGACATTTACAACACAGAGCCGCAGGGCAGCAGTCTCACATAAATAAATATATATATTTTTTTATTCACATGACTGTGGACATTTTAGAAGATTTGCATAACTGAAAACATTAAATAAAATAGGTAGAATAATAGTGTGGATGTGACTCCTCATTCTTCCTGTTCACTGTTACTCAGCATAGTTGATGATCATAGTTGTAAGTGTCAAGTTTTTAGATGTTTCTTTTTCAAGTAACATTACTTTCATTATAAAATTAAAGTTGGTTTTTAGTTACCAAAAGAAGGATACAAGTTATAACTAAAGCAACCTGGAGATGGAGAATAGATTGATACAGCTCCAGCGTCACCTATGATTTTGAATAGATGTCATTACGTATAAAGACATCTCAAACATTTTGAGGGCTCTGTAATAATCCTGCCAACTGACAACTTTAAATAGAATCATGGTTAATCTGAAGTCATTATTTTACTGCATAAACTCTCTGAGCATCTGAACCATTCTTTTATTTGGATCTCAGACAGAAAATGTATTTTTTTAGTCCACGTGTCCGGCCTTGGCATTTTAGGCATTATACCATATTGAGAAGAGGGTTGCTGACATGTGCCAGGGTAGATTTGCTCTACAAAAAGGATATCCCAAGACAAATTCTAATTGGATGATTGGCTTTATTAAATCAAGACTGCATCCGTCTTTGCTGTAATATTAGTCAATAAGAACACACAAGGCCGTGTGTGTTCTTGATCTAAGGTAACAAAATGAATGAGTCTTACAGTGAGTATTATTGTCTGAAAGAGCTGTTATTTCAGAAATGGAGCAAAGTTTAACTTCATCTCTGAAATGCTTCCCTTCACAGGGTCTGTGGCCTCATGTTTAGATCAGGGCAACATGTCAACACATTTTTATTGAACATATCTAAATATGGTGGATTTAGGATCAGATCATCTCCCTCAAGCAATTATCACAGGTAGGCTTAGAAGGAGAGCTAGGAGCAGAACCAAGACATGTTGGGATTATATTTAACCACCTTGGCAGGAAGTTCTTGGCGATGTCTGTGGGGGTGTCCAGGTGTTTGCTGCTTAGATAAAGAATGTCTGGGCTGTTCTGCTGAGTCCACTACTAAACCCCCCTGAAAACAGGTATACTTGTAATAATTCAGAAACAAATTTCATAACTCATATTTTTCAGACCAAAACCAAGGTTCTCTTCTTGAAGCTTTTTATCAGTCACAGCATAGGTTGTTAATGTATTTTTATTTTTGGCAATTTATGCAATTAGAAACTCTAACTCTAAATTAGAAACTGTAATTTGTCTGCAGACTTTACGGTATATCAATAAAGTTTCTCTTTAAACAAGAATAGAGAGATGATCACTGGCCTGCTGAAGTTTAGATTTTTTACCACAATTAATGAACTTCAACTCTACATATAACTTTTAAAATGCTTGAAGGTTTAAATAATTTTCAGGGATATGTCTTGTAGGACACCGGCCCTCGAAAATTGGAGTTTGACACCCCTGATTTCTAAATTTGACCTTGGATATTTACTCCTCTTCATTAATTAGAAAACATTTGACATGCCAGCTTTCAGTTGGAGTAAAGCCATAATTCAGCAAACTTATTTTGACTTGAAGTACTAAGAATAGTTCAGATGTTTCTTTTAGTGTCTACGTACCCTCCCAAAAAGAAAATCTCTACATAGCAACATAATTTTGGTTATTTGGACTGTTGAGCTTAATCAATATTATGCAGGAGTGGCCATCTCCAATACTCAAGAGTCGGACTAATGCACATTTTAGATGCATCCCTGCTTCAACATAAATGACTCAAATGGCTAAATTACCTTGTGAGCGGGTCATCAGATGGGATTTTGTCTTGTGATTTGTTTATCCAAAGTAACCTCCACCACGTAAATGAATATGTCTCCATAGCATGTCATGACCTGGATATTCTCCATATATTCCAGCAAAGTTTATTTATGATCTGAAGAAGGGTTAAGGAAGAGGTTAAAAAATATTCTAGGACAGTGTATCATTTATTTCAGTCTAGGCCTGGCACTATGAGCAAACCGTCTGACCTGTTTAAATCACCAGAGTCATCCAGTTTTGATGAGTGAATGAATGATACACTTTATAGTCCAAAGGTGTCATCTCTTTGTCTCGAGTGGTGAAGACAACTGAAGGTCATTGAGATTATAAAATAAGTTATATTTCTTTACTCTTTGCTTGTCCATAACTGTAAAAAGACGATATGAAGTTAATCTAAAAAATGATCCACTGTGTCCTTGTTGACCTCATTTGAGCTTTCCTAAGTCACTGTATGGTGTGGAAAGGTTTTTATTGAAGTAGAGGTAATCTAATATATGAAACCACGAGTGATGATTAAACCTTCTAGTGTCTGCAGATGTTTCCTTGGTTTATGATCAAAATTGAACACACTGCTGCATGAATATGTAGGTCTCTAAACTCTGTGCTGTTTATTTCTTTTGTCACCTCCATTGTTTTCTAATCTTAAATGCGTTTAGAAAAATCCATAAAAATAATTACTGTAATAATTCACCTCAATGAAAGAGTCAGTTGAAATCAGCCTTATATAAAAATAAAGTATAATATAATTTTATATTTTGTTTGGGCCAGGAAAGCCAACAGAGATGCATGAGGTCATTCCAGGAAAATCACATAACCTGCTATGTAGCCTTGCTACCCCTTAGATTGTCGCATTTTGTCATATCACAATACTGAAGGGAAAGGTAATAACATGGGTTTCAATTTTTATTTACATTTCCATTCAGTTCCCCTTACTCTGATACCCCCAAACAAATTTGTGTGCAACCAGTTGCCCTGAGAGCAATTGGAGCAATTCTCATCAGATGGGGCCAAAATGAAATTTTGGTAAATGTGGTAGCCAGTATTTGTGAAAGAAAACTGATTTTGCAGAGTACCCTAAACAAGCCACTCCCACTATAAAACATAGTGCAGGCAGCATCATGCTGTGGGAATGCTTTTCTTTAGCAGGGACAAGAAAGCTGGTCCGAGCTGATTAGAAGATGGATGGAGCTGTATACAGGGCAGTCCTGGAAGAAAAAGTATTAGTAGCAGCTTGAGATACTTTGGAAAAAAGAAATGGTCAAAATGTTATTCTTGAGAGGAACAAACCTGGTAGAAACAAGAACCAAAGGACTTGCAGCTATAATCATAGCAAAGGGTTGTTCCTGAGTCACGGGGCCTTGATAGCAATGCACACCAAACCTCATAGGTTTTGATTTGTAAAATACGTTGAAACCCTGGATCATTTTCCCTCCACTTCACTATTATGAACTGCTTTGCATTGCTCTGTCACTACAAATTCAAATAAAATACGCTGAGGTTTGTTGTGGGACAAAATGTATAAATGTTCAAGGGGTATCCACACTTTTGCAAGACTCTGTACCTTGTATACAAAACCCACTTGCTCGACCTTTTTGGTGCCATGACATGTAATGCAATCACACGTTTTCTTGTTTTCTTTCCTTTTTGTCTTTTTGGAAAACGAGGCTTTTGAAAGACTAGGGCAGCAGTTCCCCCATGTAACAATCTTTAACATACAACTAGAGCTAAAATGGAATTGTTCAGTTCAACACACATTAATCTAGTAAGAGTTCAAGCATCAATCCAATTTAGAATCTGTGGCAAAACTTTAAAATAAATTTTCATAGATGCTCTCCGTCCAATCTCACTGAGCTTGAGAAGAATGGGCATACGATTTGGTCTCTAGATGTGCAGAGCTAGTAGATACACATGGAAAGACATTTTAACTGTACTTGCAGCCAAATGTGTTTCTACAAAATGTTGATTCAGGAGAGCTGAATGCAAACGCATTGCACACATTTTCAGACTTTCATTCTTTAAAACCTTGAAAGCCATGTATCAGTTGTCTTCTGCTTCATAAATGTGTACTTTATACAAATATGTAGTTCATTTTTATCAAAAAGTTTTTCGATTAAGGTATACCTTTTTGTTGCAAAGATTTTAGTTTTTGCAGCAACAATGGTCGGAGGAAAAAGTGCATCATTGTGGATCTACAGTTTTTCAGCACTGATATCACAATGAAATACAATACAAAGTTTGTGTCTGAATGCATAATGAGAGCCAAATGCTGATCACATGAAAAAGCAAGGTCTCTATGTATAAATAATACAGCTCAGTGAGAATTTTCATTTTCACCCTGATTGACTCTGAATTTGAAAAGGATCCTTTGAAAACCTGTGAGGTGTTTTATCACACTGAAAAGCAGAGATCGCAGAGATGTATCACCTGCATATTTTGAACTCTAGTTAAGGATAGACTGGAGTCTTATTTCAGCTTGCATTCAGAAAAAAGCTAAGAGTACTCAGATAGCAAATCATAGGTATGTACATTTGGTGGAATTCCAGAACAAAAAAGAAGCAATTTACATCAACAAACACCTTCTATTATATTTTATAAATCATGCATTTGTCAGGGTCTGGGAGTCTCTGTTTGTTTTTGCCTGCTATTTACGATATTTTACCACTAGATGCCACCTGAATTCCGGAGGTGAGAAGGAGACAGACGCTTGCAATTCTCATCAGGTTGGTGGAGTATAAGAGAGTAGCCCGCCAGCACTTCTACACCTGAGTGTATGCCAATTGTGGTAACGGATACCGGCCATCCTACTATAGATTTTTCAGCCCTTCTGGAAGCTATAGTAACCTTCCTCGTTTCTGCGTTCCTCTCTAGGCTCCGCTTCAGCCCGGTCCTGATTAGCTGATTCCTCGTTTGAACTGATCTCCAAGCCTCAAGATTTCAAGGGAAGTTTTTGGATCCCATTCCAGCTGGCTGCTACAAGCTCTCCAACCTCCTGGCTTCAAGGTCTAGCGAACCCTGTCCACCCTCTGACGTTTCTCACTTCCAAGCCCGGCATCTGGAGCTCACCACCTCAGTAAGTGAGCTGACCTCAGGGAAACCTCACCATTGCACGCTGTGTGAAGGACCAAGGGGAGAATTACTTCAGGCAACCGCTGTGCTCATCGTTCCGGCCCCGCTCATTCTGGGCCCCTCCTTGCAAGCTTCTCCGAATCACTCAGCAAGCCTGAAGATAATCTTCTTAAGAAAGTCTGGTTATTGTTCGCCTTCAGCTTACCTAACCTTCTGTCCATACAGTGGGTGTTATCCAGTTCCAGTCCCAGTCCACATTTCCTATCTGTAAAAATAAACTCATTAACTTTTTCTCTGAACCACCACCTTAACGTGGTGAAGGGGTTTGAGTGCTCGAATGATCCTAGAGTCTATGTTGTCTGGGGCTTAAATGCCCCTGGTAGGGTCTCCCATGGCAAACAGGCTCTAGGTGACGGGTGAGACGAAGAGCGGTTCAAGAACCCCTCATGATGACTACTAAATTGAGGCACGTGATGTCGCCCGGTACGACAGAGCCGGGGTCCCACCCTGGAGCCAGGAATGGAGTCGGGACTCTTCGGAGATCGCCTGATGGCTGGGTTGCTCCTCGTGGGACCCAGCCGGGCCAAGCCCGAACAAGAGATGTGAGGCTATCCCCCAGTGGGCCCACCACCTGCAGGGGGAACCGTGAGGGACTGGTGCAAAGAGGATTGGGCGGCGGACGAAGGTGGAGACCTTGGTGGCCCGATCCCTGGATGCTTAGGCTGTCTCTAGGGACGTGGAATGTCACCTCGCTGGGGGGGAAGAAGCTTGAGGTTGTGCCGGAGGTCGAGAGATATCGACTTGAAATAGTCAGACTCGCCTCTACGCACAGCGTAGGCTCTGGAACCCATCTCCTCGAGAGGTGCTGGACTCTCTTCTACTCTGGAGTGGCCCACGGGGAGAGGATGTGGGCTAGGGTGGGTTTGCTTGTTGCCCCCAGCTCAGCCGTCTTGTGTTGGGGTTTACCCCAGTGGATGAGAGGGTCGCATCCCTGTGCCTTCGGGTTGCGGACTGGTCTCTGACTGTCATTTCGGCCTACGGGCTGAGTGGTAGTGCGGAGTACCTGGCCTTCTTGGCATCCCTGACGGGTGCTGGATAGTGCCCCTCCTGGGGACTCCATTATTCTGCTGGCGGACTTCAACACCCACTTGGGAAATGACAGTGACACCTGGAGAGGCGTGATCGGGAGGAATGGCCTCCCCGATCTAAGTGGTGTTTTGTTATTGGACTTCTGTGCTAGTCACAGAGTCCATAATGAACACCATGTTCAAACATAAGGGTACCCATCAGTGCACTTGGCACCAGGACACCCTAGGCAGGAGGTCAATGATTGACTTTGTTGTTGTATCATCAGACCTTCGCCCGCATGTTTTGGACACACGGGTGAAGAGAGGGGCTGAGCAGATGGTGAGTTGGATCTGCTGGAGGAGGAGAAAGCCGGACAGACTTGGCAGGCCCAAGCGCATAGTGAGGGTCTGCAGGGAACGTCTGGCGGAGCCCTTGGCCAGGGATGTATTCAACTCTCACCTCTGGGAGAGCTTTGACCAGATTCCGGGGAATGTTGGAGACATAGGGTCCGAGTTCTCCGCATTTATTGTTGATGCTGCTGCCCATAGCTGCGGCCGTAATGTCTGAGGTGCTTGTCGCGGCGGCAATCCCCGAACCCGATGTTGGACACCGGCAGTAAGGGACGCTGTCAAGCTGAAGAAGGAGTCCTATCGGCTTTGGTTGGCTTGTGGGACTCCTGAGGCGGCTGACGGGTACCGTGAGGCCAAGTGTGCCGCGGCCGGGGCGATGGCAAAGGCAAAAACTCGGGCCTGGGAGGAGTTCGGTGAGGCCATGGAGAAGGACTACCGGTTGGCCTCGAAGCGATTCTGGCAAACTGCCCGGCGCCTCAGGAGGGGGAAGCAGTGCTGTGCCAACACTGTTTACAATGGGGTTGGTGAGCTGCTGACCTCGACTGGGGACATTATCGGGCAGTGGAAGGAGTACTTCGAGGATCTCCTCAATCCTGCCATCACGCATTCCCTGGTGGAAACAGAGGCTGGGGACTCGGGGTTGGACTCTTTCA
>JAHUTJ010074967.1:0-21442 GCA_036250325.1 Characodon lateralis | reverse complement strand
TACATTGTAAATTGTAAATTTGTATATTCTGTAATGCAAAAACAGAACAAAAGAGCAAAGTGTACCGGAGTCAAATTCCTTGTTTGTATGCATGAACTTGGCAATAAAGCTGATTCTGATTCTGATATTCTTCAATTCAAGCTGAAAGTGGATTCCAACCGAAGGAGGATTTCCAAATTTCCTGCCTCAACACAATTCAACAGGATTGGAGCTCCACAGGGTTTTGTTTTTGGATCATTTCTTACTATACTTGAATTGTTATATTGATGATACTCACCATTGTTTATCTATGAAGACTGATGAAGCCAGTCAATTAGACAGGCAGAATGTCGTTCAAGGCATCAGAGTCCGGTTAAAGTTTTGTTTTGCCCTGCTAAAGTTTGGAGCAGCACTATTTAGTTAGTTTTTTAATCGGGTATGCACAACATTTATTGTCATTTACAGAATAAAAACTCAAACTGCATTCTGTCATTGTTTTTGTAATAGCTCTGACTCGCATACAGAGAACACTCCGGAGAAAATAGAAAGAGTGAAATGATATTTATTGTGCCACAAAATAATCAGGAACGAAAACGAGCGAAACTCCAACTGTAAGGGTAGAGGGGAAGAGAACTGGTGAAAACAGGGAACAAACGTAACTGAACGAATGACAAGAATTTCAGGTAGAGAAGTGAACGGCTTACAAAGTGGGTGCGATTACATCGCCAGGGGTAGATGGATTTGGGATCCAAGTAGTCGTAGCAGAGTTTGTTCTGCTGGTTTCTTAGGTGCTTCTTGGGTGAGCTTGGAGATGATTGAGTTAGTTCGTCTGTGCTGATACTTGCGTTGGAGGGTGGACAGGGTACACTTAGGCCCTGGAGATGGAGGAAGCAGGAAACTGCTAGCTTGGTTGGTAATCCAGACGGGAACAATAGTTAGGAAACGAAGTCCTCAGAATGTAGATAATCTTGGTCATCAAGAAAACTCCTGGACACGAAGTCAGTTTTCCAGTGACATAAATCCAAAGTTCAGATTCTTAGTCTGTGAAGGGACATAAACAAGGTTATTCCAGAACGAAACAAAGCACAGACTTAGCATTGGCTGAGCTTGTTACCACAATAGGTAAACACTGGCATCGAAGTGCTGGCAGCCTCCTGCTAAAGTACTCCTCCAAACAATCAGCAGAATAAGTCCCCCAGCACACCTGAGAACTCCAGCATCATCTGAAACACTGAGGCAATGTTGCAAGCACAATACAAACACACACACAACCCAGATCCCGACACATTCTTAAGTGTCTAGAACTTAAATGTGGGTTTAGGCTCCTGTTTTGTCCCCCTTTGTCATTAATTCTTGATGGTAACCTTTATTGGAACTAAATTATTTATTTCTTTTTGCACATCTCAGATTTTTGCTGCCAACAGCATCTGTATTTGTCTAGGACGTTTTACTCACATACTGCAGTAATCTCTTTTATTATAGCTAATAAACAAACAGTATTTTAAAGGTGGCTTGCAGAGTGCAGAATAGAATTTATACCTTTGTTTCTTAAACTTTAATTCTTGATTCTGTTGGTTGTTAATTCTCATCAGTCTCTCTCATTGTTAACCATTTAATGTCAACACATTTTAATTCTTGAGAAATATACAGAACTATCTGGACTCCTATTGTAATAGGGAATGTAGACAAACAATATTCATTCATCAGATGCGTTTTCATAAGTTGGTTCTGGACTGTGTGTGTGTGTGTGTGTGTGTGTGTGTGTGTGTGTGTGTGTGTGTGTGTGTGTGTGTGTGTGTGTGTGTGTGTGTGTGTGTGTGTGTGTGTGTGTGTGTGTGTGTGTGTGTGTGTGTCTTCTATAGTTGGTGTCTGTTGGTGTTATGTGGTATGTTCAAGTCACCATTTGGCTACCTTTCGGCGCTCCTTGACTTGCTTGGCTTGTGTGTCCTCCAAGGTTCGCTTCCTGTGAACATTCTTCTGAGATGCTTTGTTTTGATCAACTTCCTCCTTTTTAGAAATACTTACCTGGATCCTCACCTGTCTCCACAGTCATCTTTGCTGCTCCTGCTTTCAGTCAAGCCACAACCTCCCTGCAGACACACCTGGAAGGATGCTCTCTGAGGAAAGTTAAGCCATGCAAGGCTTCTACCTGCGACACCCAACCACTGACCTCCAGAACAATCAGGTCTCCCTCCAGGTCGCTCACATTAATACAACTTCCTGTTTTTTTCCTCTTTTTTCCCAGAAGCAACCAGCAACAGGAGACAGCTGAGAGTGATTTGTGGATTACTCCTTACAAAACCTGTGTAAACAAATCACTTACTTTTCGAGAACTGTTTCCTGTTTCTGTTTGTGAGTCAGAAAATTAAACCTCCAGCATTACAGGTAATAAGACTCATTAATGAATATTATTTTAGTTAAATGTAGTTTATCTTCGCCATAGGTGGGATTGGCAGGGATATACCTGAAGGTGAACTCAGCATAATAATCAATAAACATTCCACAATATTAGAAAGCAACAAGCTGTATGCTGCTGACCTGAAAATAGAAAACAGCGGCAACAAAAGCTTTCTTTGGGAAATGAGCACAATGTGGTGGTAAAAAAATAGAAGCAGGATGCAAACCCACTCCCCTTCATCTCCCAGACCCTCTCATCTGTCCATCCTTCTTTTCTTTTGCCTCCTCCATCCCCATCTCTCTGCTCAAAAGGTTAGTAAATGTCAGATGGGAGTTGTCATCGTCTTCAATGGCATCATATTTCTTCATAGAAACATTGTCCATCTCTGCAGAAAGGGGTGTAAAAGAACGGGAGTTGGAGTGGTGAGAACACAACAAAATGAAATAGAGCTGGATGCTGAAAATGGGAACTTGCTGCTTTGCAACGTTCAGGAAACCAGAGCTGAGAATTTGCTCTGCTCTCTCTTCATTTGTCACTTTGTATAAAGAAGCAACAAAACTTCAGTGAAACACTTAGCTTCAGCGTAGCAGACTGTGACTTTTCCATCGTACTCAGTCATTTTATTTCACTAGGTCTCACTGTTGCGTCTTCATCACAGCCCTTAATTTGCCCCTGCTGTATATTTTATTACTAATAGAAGGAGCAGGCCTTAGTGGCGATGACAAATTCCCACACTCAGACAGTTTTACAGCCCCTAAAGAGCCCCTTGACAAACGACGGGGCTGTAAACCCAATATTCTAATGCCGCCTGTTATTGTAATGCTGTGTGTGCAAGAGTGGATATTCAGGAGACATTAAGTATTGCTCCTCTTAACCAATTATTAAAGTGCTTTAGCATCTAAAGCAAATCAGAGGAAGACAACACGAGCAGCGAAACTGACAAACGGTTGGTATATACAGACAGGAACAACTGATTGTATTTGTTAGAATAAAGTCTTGAATACAACAATTTTTTAAGCTTAGTATGTATTTCCATAACATACACTGTCACGCTCCAGACATAAAGATAAATATATCTTATTGGGATTTTAGGTGATGCGCCAACACAAGGTAGTATATAATTATAAAGTGGAAGGAACATCACACACTGTTTTCAAAATTTTGTATGTAGAGCTCACCCAATCAGAAAACAGAGTCCAGCTGTGTATAATTCAGTCTCAGTTTAAATGCACCTGTTCTGTTTCTGGCCTCAGAGGTTTGTTGGGGGACATTAGAGGGCAAACAGCATCATAAGAACAACAAACACAACAGACGGGTCACAGAGGAAGTTTTGGAGAAGTTTAAAGCTGTAAGTTTCTAAAACAATATCCGAGGCTTTGAACTTCTCATAGAGCTCTGTTAAATCCATCATCTGAACATGGAGAGAGGATGGACCACCTGCAGAAAGACATGGTAGTGGCAGCATCAACCTTAGGTGATGCTTCTCTTTAGAAAGCTTGTTAGATGTGAAAGAAAGATAGAAGGAGCTAAATACAAACAATCCATAAAATCTGTTCAATACTGGGGAGGATAGCTGCAAAGTGAGGACCCGACTGATTCTGATGTTACTTCCTGCAATTGTTTCGCTAAATGACATTTGAGTACCTGCTGAATCTGATTTTATTGTGTTATAATTTAATTAAAGTGGACAGCTTATAATTACATGTGACAGCTGGATTAAACTGGATGGGTCTCAGTTTTTGTATTTTGCAATAATGGCTTGTCAGAACCACAATGACAGCTTGGTTTTACAGTGGGGTGTGGATCGGTTCTGTCATATTAAAGCTTGATAAATCATGACTGGAGTCATTAAGATTGTAACCCCCCCTCCACCACCATTGATTACGTCCTCTTGTCTTACAGTGGATGTGTCCTAAACCCTTTTCTTCCTCCACTTGTCTATAATCCCCTAATGTCTGCATGCTCTTATTTCCCCTGAGAGCCAGTGAGCCGCGCAGCGCTGCAGAAACGCATTATATTCAAGAGTTGTTGACGCATGCTCAACAAAAAGCAATAACCTGTGCAGGGTCATCCCCCTCCCTCCCCCTTTTCTTTCTTTCATTTTCTCAGGTCGAACAGAACTGCCTTTTAGTGCTACTGTGATTATGTTCCATTTAACATGGGAATTATAAGAATTACACACATAGGTTTGAGGCAGCAGCAGCTGCATGCTCAACAAGATTAAAATCACCATCACTGGATGGAAAAAAGACAGAGGGGACATGGAGGATTGAGGAAGTGGGACACAGTGAGTGAAGGGACAGGTATGTAGCTTTACAGCCTGAATAATGTCTAGCTTGAAGCATTTTAAAGACAAAAACAACAACCCTACATTTCATGAATGCATCACTAAATGCCAGAAGATAACTGCTGGCTGTTTAGAGGTTTATTCTCAAAACAATTTGCCTGAGGTCTTCGACTGGGAGGAGATATTTCGTGCTAACAAGATGCCAAACTGTTTCCACCTGTGAAAAAGAATATACTGAATTTACTGTGTCAAACTGTACGCGCTCATTCACCCACAAAGACGTTTGTAAGTAAGAAACTTTACATAGCACCTTTCAAGATATAAAATCACGAAGTGCTTCACAAGAGTCAACAATGCATGAAAACAAGAGAAATGAATAAAAAGCAGTCTTTTTTAACTAGCTTTTAAAACAGACCCGAGTGCAAGGATCTCAAGTCCAAAGAGAGAGAGTTCTAGAGTCTCGGGACCACTGAACAGAAAGGCTCAGTCTTGTTTTAAACTTACTGTGGAAAACCATCAGTAGGCCCTGGTCACAGGACATATAGGGACATATGGGCAAAGAAGCCCTGTTATATAACCGGGTTTTCTCTGTGAAGTTAGAAAAATAATCTTAAATTGCACTCTGACCTTTAGGGAGGTAATTAAAAAAAAGCCTGAATTATTATTTCCAGTTTAGGAAGGGAGACAATGGAGCTTATGCCTGGTGCACACAGCAGGATTTTTATGCCGATTTTTGTCCTGATCTTTCCCTTCCGACATGCCCCGATCATCATAATGGCTCTTAAGATAATCTTATGAGATATTCCTGCTGTGTGTTAAGAGTGATCTAGTCTGCTTGGAAGGATGTCGGGACCATTCCACCATCAAATTGGGGATATTCAACATGTTGGATTGTCTTGTCTACTATTTTTTTATTGTCGTGTGTGGGGTCTCTCAAGTTTTGAAAACTGGCCAACAATTTAAAAATCTTGCCATGTGAGCCAGGCCTAGGTTTGGTAATATATCTCAGATGATAAAAACAAGAACAAGTCTGGTTTGAATGTGAAAGCCCAGTTTTATGCCTGCAGTTTGTAGAATGTCATCAATTCACCTGGAAGTAGAAGACCTACCTAATTCTCAGCCTGATGCAGAAATCACTAAGTGAAGACCTGAAGAGTCAAAGTGAATCAGCAGAAGATTATAACCCATAAAGGCTTGAAAGTGCACATTGATCTGAATTAAGATGGGCTGAAGGTCCTAGAATGTATTTCAGCTTAAAAGGGCTGAGGCACGTTAGTTTCTGGTTAGTAGTCCAGTCAGAGTGCATCAGGTAGTTTCTCTTTGCAGCATAAAAAGGATTTGTTTGACAGCACTTGTTGGATTGATCAACACTCCGAACAATGGGAAACTTCAAGAAACTCACTGAAGAGCTGAGACGGATAACTGTACGTGTATGAGCTGGTAATGTCTTTTGGAGTCATTTCTAAACCACTTCAGCGTTCAAATAATTGTGCATAGCTACAACTTATTCAGATGTCACGACTTTGCCTAGGTCGGGAACCAAACTGTCCCCCGCAGATGGAAGAAAATTGGTTATGATGTTCAAGAACAACCCAGGAACAATCAAGGCTCAAGTCTATCATTAACTGGAAACTGCTGCAACACCAATGAGATTGTCCACAGTGAAGCCAGTTTCACATCACCATGGATGAAGAGCATTTGTAGGTCTATATATCCATGAAGAGCATCCAGTAAAGCCAAATCTAACACCACTGTACCAGCTAACAAGCACAGTTGTGGCAGCATCATGCTGAGGGTTTCTCTGTCAATGGTACTGGTGAAGAAGGATTACTTGAACATCACGGACACAGTTTGGTGTTCCAACAGGACGATGATCCCAAACTACTTTTGGAATCAGTTAGGCAGGCTAACATTTAGCTTCTTAATTGGCTCTTAATTGGTTCTGAGATTAACTTTGATTGGAAATATCTTGAGATACTTCTAAGTGATGCCACCTCTTTCTAAAAACCACAAAATCAGAACCACACTGAAACTACTTTTTAGATTTTTCTTTACTCAGTTTTCATTATACTTACAATTTGTGTTAAAAAAAAATAAGGGCTATTAGAAAATAGTAAGTAGTTTAAAAAGAAGACAACACAAGCCACAATTGTTTTGTAAATAATCTATCTTAGAACAACTTCAACCAAGATCAAAATATTCTTACTTAGAGTTTTGAGAAGGTGGGAGGCCTTGAGGCAAAACCAAGGCCCTCTCAAAAGATTACACCTCCCAGCTGACTTGGGACCACAGTGTAGTACCATATGGTGTTCTAGAGAAGATAGCTGGGGAGAAAAAGGTCTGGAAATTTCTCCTTGAGGTTGATCCCATGACCAGGTCTTAAGCAGTATTAGATGGATGAATGGATAGATCAAACTAAAATGATTTCGTATCCTAAACCAGAAAATAGTGGATCATCAGTCTTCAGGTTAGGAATGGGTCACAGCGTCAAGAAAAGGAGTTGAAGTCAAAATCCTGGGTAATGACTTAAAAAATGAGATTGTGAGATATCTGCAAAAGGGAAGATGGATAAACTTAGAGTTCCTTCTTCTGCCATTGAGGAAAGAGGACCAGGTGAGGTGGTGTGGACATCTGGTGTGGACGTCTTTTCGACTTGTCCTACCAGGAGGAAACCACAGGGCAGATCCTGGACTCACAGGAGAGATTACAGTATACCTCACATTTGGGTCAGAAGCATCTCAAATTTACTCCAGATTAGCTTGAGGAGGTCACAGGAAAGAGACGGGATCCAGGGGTCTGTGCTGAAACTGTTGATCCGTGTGGCTCAGTACCTGATTAGAGGTAATAGATGGATGTATGGATGAATTTTGATGCTTTTTTGTATTTAATATTGCCACCACTTACTGCCATTTCCATGTGAACAGAGAATTCCTTACTAGCAGAGGAAAAACATATGCAGAATCATATAGTTGGGTCCTGAGATACTGGTACCACCATCCTGAAAGGCTTGCACCATGTCCCCTCTGGATTCTCCTTCAGAGCTCATCACGGAGCAGCTAAATGAAATGGTTGGGGAAAATGTCTGTGAAAACCTCACTCCTTTCAATCTGATTTGGACTAAGTTAATTATCAGAATCTGAAGAGGAGACCTTTCAAGCTGCTGGCACCAGACAGTTCATTAAAGACACGTCACCGCTTTGTTATCCGAGCAGCTCCCAGGGATCGATGCATAATGCGCTTTTTGTTTATGGAGACAGAGGGAAAAAAGGAGGAGAGAGGACAAACTAATTGAGTTCCCATAATTATTATCCTGCTAGCCTCATGACCTGCTCAGCGTTGAGCCACCTCAGCAGAGAAACCCTACCTGTCAGTAATTATAGCCGCTTTTCCACCTCAGCGCTGTCACACAGATAGGACTTTACATAATTGTTCCCGGCAGATTCTCTCAAAGAGGGAACGGTGTCACAAATCCTCCCGTCTCATGTCAGTGGGAAAATTAAATCACTTTTCTTTTATCTTCATCTTCATTCCTTCACAGACAGCCAATATAAGCTGATGGCAGGTATAATTGAATATAACAGTCAACTGTTAGGCAAAGCAAACAGCTCTAATATGGAGTCACACACTATAATTACAACCCAATCTGTGGCGTTCTGGCTGTTTTTTCTTTTAATTGCTCCTCATCCTCCTCCTCCTCCCTCCATCTCCTCCTGTCGCTCCGCACTGTGTTGCATTTGAAGAATAATCAGCGCTAACGTTGGCCCTAATTGGCTGTCAGTGCACGCTTGAAAATGTGAAGCCACTTCCTCGATATAATCATGTTTACACACTAGCGCCAGGTCCCAGGATGTTGAGCTCGTCTCTCTTCAGCTTGTTTAGGGTGTAATTTACTGTAAAATCGGCTATGATAGTCACTCACACAGAGAGAGGGGATCGAGATGCAGCGACTTCCTCAGAGTTGCGGGTCATTTTATGTATGTGGAGGAACATTTCTGTGGTGGGATCAGCAGACATGAGCCTCATTATCACTAAATTATTTAAAGCAGCTCAATAAAAGTGAAACAGACTTTATCAGAGTCTTACACATGCTTTCAAATCACATGAGAATGATTACAGAACATAAACACGGGGAACAGATGATTTAATCATCTTTGCTTGTACACTTGTTCCACAATTATTTCTCTGCTAATTCAATTGATGTCAAAGCAGCAGTTTCAGCCATTTATTCATTTATTTCCAGCAAAATTTGTTACGTTTTGAAAATATTAGTAAAAGGCCACTTTAAACCTTTGCTAGCCAGGCTGCAGAGTTCTGATCATTGTCAATCTGGCTTTTAAAAAGAACATTTTAAATATATACAACAACCTCTGGCTGGCCATCAGTGCTGTAAATTCATTAGATACTGTGTGCCAAAGTTAAATGACTGAATGGTTGGTATTTTTGGCACTGCGTTGGAAACATGTTTCTCTGTAAATCCTTGTGACCACTCTCTTGTAACAGCTTTTTTAACTTGTGGGGTTCCCCAAGGCTTGATATTCGGTCCATTATTTTCATTTCATAAACTTCCCCTAACTGGTGTTATTTAGTCTTCAAAATTAAATTTCTTACTGTTTTCACACAGATTAAATTCAGTTGTATGTGTCTTTTAAACTATATCAGTTCTACAAGGCTATCCACCTTGATCCACTGTTGCACATTGATAATGGACTGGAAAACATCCATCAATTTGCCGTTGCCCCCTGTTCATACAAATTGGGTCTCCAGCATTTTCTGGCAATTCCCAAGACGTTCCCAGACCAGAAGGGATATAGAAAGTCCAACCCGTGTGTTCTAGATCTGCCTCAGGATCTCTTTTCAAATTGAGGTGCTCAAGAAGCACCTTGATTAACGTCAAAATCACCTCAATTGATTCCTTATGATGCAGAGGAGCAGCGGCATTACTTCAAGTCCCCAGGATAAAGTTTCTCACCTTGTCTCTAAAGCTGAGTTAAGAAGCCAAAGGAAGCTAATTTCAGCTGCTTTTATCCAGGGCCTTGTTTCAGCCGTCATTTACATGTCATGCTATGAGTGAGGGTTGTAATGTAGACCGGATCGGTCACTCGAGGTTTCATCATAACAGACTGGACTCAGTCAATCCTGCTTCATCGTGCAATCTGTTGTGAACAAGATACCTATAATGCCCTGCTTAAGGCAAAGCTTGAACCCAACCTCAATCATTCCACCTATTTGTGGTTGAGAACCATGTCTTCACGCCCGGAGGAACTGACTCTCATCACAGCTGCTTTACATTTGGAAGCAAACCACTCCAGAGCACACTGTTGAGGTGATACATGCCTCTGATCAGGATGCCTACTGGCTACCTTTCTAAGGAGGTCTTCTAGTTACATCCCACTTGGAGGAGACCTCCAGACAGACCCAGAGCTCGATGGAGAGACTTTATTTGCTTTCTGGCCTGGGAAGGCCTTGAAAACCTGTAGAATGAGTCGGAATGTGTCAATGGTGGGAGGCATGTCTAGGTTCACCTACTGGACTTGTCACCCCTGACATCAGACAAGACATGGAAAGTGGGGAGATTCATTTAAGTCATCTGCATGTTTGTCTAGTTTCTTTGTCTCTTGTAGCTTTTCTTGTGCATTGTGATTTAGATTTTCATAATTTGTTTATCATTTAGTTTAGTGCTCTGTTACTATAGCGATTTATAAATAATTCATTCATTCAGTCATTCTACAAATTTGCCTCAATATATTTGGCTCAATTTGTGGACCAAATCCTAACTTATGGTAATCTCTCGTCTTCTTAGAGCTTGGAGATGATACCAGTTAGTTTTTTGTTTCTTGTTTTTCCACCTGCCTTTTTTAGAACTGACTGTTGTCAGTTGTCATATATAGACTTAAAGCATTGCCATGCTTTAATCAGCACACTTCACAGCTTGTCATATGACTTTATTTTTGCTACATTTACTCTCAACAGATGTCACTGAGTAATTACAAAACTGAGCGCACAGTTTAGTGAAGTTTGAGCACAGATTTCCACCGGCTTTATTTTTTTACCCGCTGACACTTGCCGGCTCCATATTGTTCTGATCTTGGAAGTTTCCTGACCACAGGTCCAAATTTACAATGTTTTTAACTTTGAGTCATTTTAGCCTTGTGACACAACTGATGATGGATATCTAAAGGAAGGCAACAACACATTTCACCAAGTTCACCTTTAACAAGACCCACTACAAGAACAGAACTATATTAAATGCAGAGGTATCGGCTATTGTTCATAGCTTTGATAAACTTTTCGGATTTAAACCATCTCCAATGGGAAGTTTGTTGACCAGCTTTCCTGGCAGAACAGTCCCCAATAATTCCCATTTCAGCACAATGAGGGGTTCACTCAAGAAGTCCATCCACTGAAGTCGATTGGACATCTTTCTCCTCTAATTGTGTTTTCTTCTTTATCAGCCTTGGATTGCTGCTGTGTTTTTGCTAGTTTGTGTGTTTGTGTGTGCAGCACATTAGAAAATAAGAAAAGTGTATATGCACATTGGAAGCATAGTTATTCATCTCCCTGTGTGCGTTTTTTGCCAATTAGGAACCCAATGACAGAACATGTGGTGAAGCAGCTCGCAGGACTATTCATGGATCAGCAGTTATTGGAGCAAATTTCAGTCTACAGAATAGATGCACACACACACAAACACACACACACACATGCACACACACCGCTACTGTAATTTTATCTGCATAAGGATGTAAAGCTGAGGTTTATCATTCAGCAGGATGCACTCTGTCAATGTATCCAGTATTATTGTCATCAATGGATAGAAAGCTGCAAAGAAAAGTGTGCACTCACCATCATTTTGGATTAAAATGTGCTCATATGCAGGAAGCTGCTGCTGAGAATATTGTAGCTGAAGGATCAGTATTCTGGATTATTAAGAACTTCAACCTGCTGAGAAGAAAGTTTCAGATGTCCAAGAAGACCATAATAGCTCTAGGACTATGTCCTGGAGAGGTTACTAGAGAACCCTTTTGTCGCTGGGAGCTGCTGTGTGAGTCCATCTTCATTCTTTATGACAGGTACTGCAGCAAAAAAAAAACATTACAGTCCAAGAAAAACATCAAGGACAGACTGAAATTATGCAGGATGTAAGAGGATGGATAATGGAAGGTATTTCCCTAAAGAATTCTCCTTCTTATTGTTTGGCACATTGCAGAGGAGAAGCTGAAAGCTACTAACTAACATTGGTCAGCATCCTGATCCAATCCGAGGCTTTTCATCCAACGGAGTGGGCTTCCTTGAACACTTGAACAACTTCTAACAATACAGGAACAATGTGTTGATGATCTGTAATTTAAGATCACCAAAAAACAAGCTGAAGGGTGAGAGGAGGATGCAGACAGATTTCTTTGGTTGAAGTTTCAGCAAAACCCAACACCAGATGTTTAGAAGCAACCCTATAATAATGTCCCTTGTGGGATTCTATATAGATGGAGGTCTCCTTATGAGACTCTGTGAAGGCAAAAATCCGATCAACAGTGAGTGAAAGTGTTGAATGTTTAAAAACTGTTAATGTCATGCTGACTTTTGCTTCTCAATGCTAGAAACCCCAGTCCCCAAATTTCATTTGTGTGCATTGTGATTTCTTTATCAGCCCAAAAACATCTAAGGTTATTAGGAGGTTCTAAACTGCTTCCTACCTTCATCCATTTTGGTCTTTCAAACAACCCGTAGTTACAGAAAGAAAACGGAAACTAAGTCTGAAAGCAACTCACGCCTTCACAGAACATATTTGCATTAGTTTTACCGAATATGAAGTACATTCAGAACATGTTCCCTTCTGAACATCGCAGCTGAATATATGCTGAGAGATTTCATTATATTCTCCTTTTTGGAGTTTTGTGTGGTTGTCACTCTGTGTTCTGGTCCTTCGCTCCCCCATCAACTCGGCTTATAACACAGAATCAACACTGTCAGGAACTGCTCGTGACATTACACCTACAATGTGCTTCAGAGGAGTCAAAGATATCACATCCGTCTAATCTCAGAGGTCTGTCTGGCTTTTTAATGCAGCCTACGAGTCATTTCATAAAGCACAATAAGACATGTTGTTGAAGGCAACATAAAATTGCTTCATGTCTGTTTCTGTGATTTCAGAAACAGACATGAATTAGTGTCAAGCAGATAAACCGGCTTAGCTAATGTATTGTACTGGCTGAAATATTAAGTAGGTGACTAGATGAACACACAGGGTCAATATTATTTGGTTAATCAGAGTCATTCTGATGTAAGCTGGAGATGTAATGTTGTATCTAATGTCCATGAACAAACCCTTTCTATCTACCAGACAGCACTCTCTTAATATGTACAAGAACATGTGTGTATTGATCTTATTGACTTCAACACGATTTATAAGAAACTTTGACCTGGAGGTTTCCTGAGGGTTTCATGTTGTTCTGCAGGTTCTTTCAATCCTTTCATTGTATACTGCTGCCAGAATTTATCAGTCTTGTATCTTTGCACATTATTTGTTGGATCAGAACCAGCCTTGATGGCCTCCGTGGCTTTTGAATAAGGAGGACAAGTTATCTGTGTACTTCTGATACTTCTGCCACAAGAAAAGGGTAGTTTACATAACTATATTCTACTTTCTTCGCTTCGTATTGGTGTTGTGCAGGTAAGTGCATCATCTTCACAAGCAAAGAACAAAAACCTTCAGTTATTTATTGAACATTTAAACAGTCAGAAATAAATTATGTTCTAAATAGTGTCTTTGTGTAAAGACAGTAGAGGTGTATCTGCTGTGTGACCTCTGAGTTGTGTTATTAAAAGCCCGGATAGAAGAGGGACATCCCAGCTTCAGCAAGGTTTAACAGCTGACTTCAACATCAGGTTGGAAATTTTGATTGTTGTTACCTACTGTTTGCATCAAATATCCCTCCCCTTTTAATTTTAGGGCAACTTTGGCTCCGTGGGAACAGCAGTCATATTTCAATCTGAAATTTGTGGGTTTGATTCCATTAAAGGAATGCCATGCTCAGGAATGTGTGCGCGAGGCTCTCAAGTAAAGTGCTCTATGAGTGTATTGGTCCTATTTACCACTTAGAAGATCATTTATTGTGGCAACATTTTTATCTAAGTTTGACTTGCATTCATATTCTACAAAACAAGCCCACGTCACCAGCCCTCCACCACCATGCCTGACAGTAGGTGAGCCAGTTTATGATGATATGCTGAGTTTGGCTTTCTCAGAACTTCTCATGTGTCCAAATTACATTGTTCCAGAAGTATTGTTGCTCATTCACAGAAGCAGCTTTGAAATCTTTAATCTTTGGTCATATCTCTGAGCATTGTATGCTCTGGTGGAGTGAATGTGCTGATATCTCCATGGAAACATTGGCAGTTATATTAAAATGTTTCCACTGGTGAATAATCTCTCAGTAGAATGATGAACTTTAAATAGTTTGGTAATGATCTTATAACCCTGTCAAACTGCTAAAACACCTACTTTTATAGAGTTGTTCTAATCAATGCATCTGAAGCAGCAGCTGCTTATTTCCCTCTTAAACCCTGTTGAAGCAATAGGGATAGTCAGTTTTCATGTTCTAATCTCCAATAGCATTTGGAAGATGACGGATTCAGTTTTTGCATGACTGCATGTTTTTTGACTGACAAACTGCTGGATATAAGTAAGTGCCTTTGGGAACAGATGTCATATGATGTGAAAAGGGTAGAGAATAAGCTCCTGTGGCTGTGTGTCCTGAGGAAGGCGTGAATTTGAGCAGAAGTCAAAGGTCATCTGTCAGTCTGATCGGGAAAAAAACTGCTGATTTGTTCTTTTCCTCGTCAGTCTGAGTTCATTGTCTCTGTTTTCACTGTTTACGTGTCTACAACCCATCTGGCAGCAACGAGGGGGCATGGGGGTTAGAAGTGTGTGCTGCTGGAAACTGTGAGTAAGGGCCTGTGCATTTCCATAGGGCAGAAAATATAATGCTGCATCAGGTCCAACTGTCAGCTTCCTCCTGACATTGAGAGAAGACGAGGATGAAACGAACACTGAATGCAAACAACACCCACACATCTGCACACTTTGCTTGGCATGCCACGACCCTCAGCAGACATTTACATCCCCCTCACTCAGCTCCAATCAAATTACTGTTGGAGGACAAGGAAATTTAACACGTTTACACCGACATAAATACAGCAGCTTGGAAAAGATGCATTCTGCTGCACACATTTTAACACCAGGAAAACTCAAACAACTCAGCTATTGTTTACTGGGAACAAGATTTGAGGAGTTTGGTCTTTGTTTCACCATCATTGTTTAAAAAAATCTCAGAGAAATACAGTTTAAAGCCGCCTGAAGAGCTGGAAACAAGGTTTGGGAAACTGACAGCCTGCAAGTAGCTAATTTTAATTTAATTTTCTTTTTTTTTTTATCAAAATGTTTTATTGCATATTTGTTTTAATCTTTATAGGAATCAAGTACACTATAGGAATGCCTTTACAAAAAAACAAATATAACATCTGTAAATGAAAGTTGAAATGTATTTACTGAATTAAGCCTCACAGTCTTTACTGGGCACACAGGTAGAAAATGACCCGAACTCTGACCCGGTTGGAGATTGTTATGACATTTTATGAGCATAATATCAGAATTTTATCTGACAGTTATCCTCTGACCCTTCTGCTTGTAGCTATATTTGACGTCTGAGTACAGATTAAAGATGTGAGCGCTCTCATGTGATTAGGGTGATAATATGAGCAGGAACTGTCTGATGAATGTTGTTTCCCACTGTTGCCACTCCCACAGATGCTAGACCTCTGTGGAATCTGTAATCGGCTGTAGCGTAATAAAATACAGCAAAGACGGCAACTGTTTTACTTCTTTCACGCATCTCCCACTGATTGGCTACTAGATGGGCCTCCACACACCCTACCTGCTACCCTTTAACAGTGGAGGTCTGCAGATGGAGGCCAGTCATAACAAACAGTCAAGTATAGAATTGTACATCACAGTGGAGTTGAATGTATTCATAAATAAGAACCAAATGTGTAGAAATGTACTATAAATCTCTTATTGCTTGGTCAACTATCGTGAGTGTGTGGGCAGGGCAGCATATAATATTTGGTCAAAGATGTGAAGAAAATTCTGACTAGAACCTACTTAAGGCTGGGACAGGATCAGGGTTCGGGTCTAGGTCAGTTCGTCACTTTGAGTTCCCATTTTGTCCCTTCCTACTTCTCTTATGCTTTGTGTAGACAAACCATTTTGCATGTATGTACATAAATAATGGTATGTCAGTTTCTTTTTTAATGTAGTGTAGTATTTCCATCATCTACAGGGATAAATAGTTGTAAAAATGGTCAAATATTTGTACAATTAACTTTATAATGCACTTTATTCCCATTTGTTTAGGTTGTCGTCCCCCATCAGGCCTGTTGACTTCTGAAATAAAATATAACTGATTATTTCCACTTAATAAACCAGACTGACCTCCTGCAGGTTGATATTTCTTTTTTGTCATAAATCCACTTTATCTGACAGTCGACTCAGAGCAAAATATCAAACAAATCTAAAAATGTCTCCCTGGTGGGTACGAATTGACACATGGTCAGGACAGGTACTCCTTCAGTACGTGACATTTCCGACCTCAAAAAGTTGCTTATGAAATGACCAAAACAACAAGGTACAAAATGAAGGGGTGAAATGACTAGAACCCGTCCAGAACACATGACAATGGGGTGAATTTATTGATTTTATATTTACTACAGTTGAGGTGAACTTTAGACAACAAGCAGCACAGGTTTATACAGATATAAGCCCTGTGCACCACTTTGAACTAAACTGAGTATGGGTGTGACAACACATCCAGCTCAAGAGACAAGACAAGGTTTTAGCAACATCTGTATTGTTTCTGTTTTTGTTTCACTAAAAGGCTAAAGGTTTCACAAATCCAAAACTATTTAAATTATTCTGTAATCAGTGTAAAATATTTTTGTCCAGTCATATTGAAGTTTTTATGCTTTTCTCAGTCTATAGCCATCCTAATGTCAGAAAGGATTTTATATACACTAATTTGTGTTTTATCATTTATTTAGATTATGACTAAGAAAGGATCAAATCCAGTCTTATTTAATTAAAAACTGTCAAATAGCCCTTTAGTGTATCTCAAATAAAAAGCTTTGGAAAGCTTCGTCATTGGCAGCTAACAGTTAGCCAGATGCTAATCCTTCATATCCAGTTTGTCACTCTGTTACCAATTTCTTTTCCACCAAGTGCCCAAAGTGCTGCAAACTATCAACATAACAAAGCTATTTCCTTTCTTACTTATAAAAAAAGAGTTCAGAATATGGATTCAACAGTTTGCAATAAATAGCCAAATCTGTATGCTAACGTGGAGGCCAAGGCTGAAAACCAGAGATGACGATGATCGATGAAATACGTCTGGTATCCACTTTGGCTGGTACTTGTACTTGTTTAATGTCATGATCTGCACCAGTTTGTGTTTTTGTTGCTTGCACTTACCTGTTTTTCATGTGGTTCTTATCACCTCAGTGTACTTTAGTTCCTGTTTTCTGTTTTTTCATTGCCGGGTTGCCATCATTGTTGTCCCCAGTGCTGTCTTCCTGGTTCGGGTGTTTCCATTGTGTCTGCAAGTCTATATTAAAATATATCTAGCCACCTTGCGCTCGCCAATGTCTTTTGACACTTTGGTCCTTCACCACCGCAAACCGTGACAAATAGGTGAAACCTTCATAGGACAAGGTTAGAAAATACATAAAAAAATAGGACCAATAGGTTATACGTAATGTAGATTTGAAATTACAATCATACAAAAGGTGAAAAAGCCCTTTTTTGTCAACAATAGCCTTACAGCGACAACTGCTATTTTCCTGAAATATGTTCAATGGACTGAATCATCAGCTAAATCACTTTGATTGAAAATAGGGCTAAAAAGGGCTAAAAAGTGATCAGACCTAAAGGAGGTACAAAAGCTTGAGCAACACTGACATCTTAAGTTTATGCAGCCCACATGAGACACGGACAAAGGTTTGTTTAGTCTGGTTTTGCAAACATAAGTGGAGAACCTGACTTTCACAACTTTAAAAAGGACATTAGAAAAGTCCAGGATATGTGCTTTATTATAAAGAGCTCACTTTCAAAGAAATTAAGACTTGACCTGAACACTGGCAAAACTTGGGTAACAATAAAGCAGTGACATTGGAGATGAAAAGCCATTGGTCATCAGCATAAAGTGTCTTATGTCTCTACAGCCGATACACCCTCAATGCTACACTGAGTGCTGCATGATTTAAAACTTTTTAAAAATTTATATTAAGCAATTTAGTTTCAGTCTTCTGACAAAAATGGGGTTTAGTTTCAATCACAATTTAGTCATCTAGTCGATTATTTTTACTGTACATTGAGGCAAGTAAAATCTAAAATCATAAAGGAGTGCAGCTTTTAGGGACTCTTACATCTTTAAAGAAAATAGTTTTTTTTTACACATAGGTGAAATATTTACTGTAGGACTGAAAAAAATAAATAGCATGACATAAATTGGATGTGCACTGTATGCAAAGATCAAATGTCAGTGGCTTTATATTTAACTCTCTCACCTTTCCAGACCACCTAAACCAAATCTGATCGGATGTCTCCTCCCTCCAATATTTTCATTTGGTTTTTATTAGATGACAAAAATGTCATAATTTTTATCATAGATGGGTTCAAACATCCAGGTTTTTAGCCCTTTTATATTGGCCACGCCCCTTTTGGGGGGAACGTGGACCTAAAGGTTTGAATGGAGGTCAGTTCAACTTTAAGGGTGTTTTGGGCAATAAAGCATAAAATAAGCAAACAAATCTGTTTTGTGAAGTATCTGACACAGACAAGTTAAGCATGTATATGTTGGCCTTGTCTGGTATTTGAGATGGGACATATTGGGAACTATTGCTGACAGGACCTGGAAAAGGAGGTCAGATGTTTCAAAGAGGAAGTACAGAAAGGACAAGAAAGTGACAAGAGAAAAAATAAAATCCAATCCAAAAAAACAGAAGATGACGAGCAGAAGTGGAGTGGGAGCTAACGTCTGCTTGTTATTCCAGCAATAATTTTCCCCCCGGAGCTCATTAAAGTCTGGAGAGAAACGATCCACAAAACCTTAAAAACCAACAGAGTGGAGACGGTGAGAGAGGAACATGGAGCAGGTGGGTGTGTGAGCATCCAAACAACGCAGAAAGCAAAAAAAATGAACAGAAAGGGAGTGAGACAAAGAGCTGAGGAGGGCCAGGGGAAAGCCAAAAAGAGGCCAGAGGTACCTTAGAAGACCGCAGCTAAACTGACTAGATTTACAGACACAAAGCACAAGCGACACAAAACAGTCGTTTGCATGCAGGTTTCCAGGTGTTTCTCACAACTTATGCTAGTTTCAACAAACTCCCAGGACAGCCGTAAGTTCGGTTTAAGAAAAATAAAAGTACAATTTCATTTTATTGATTTCTTTAAAGCAAATAAAGAAAAATTGATAAATTGATTCAATTGATAAATAATTATGGCAAAGTCTAAATATTCTCAGCTTTATACAGTCAAATAATAATAGTCCTTTTCAGCTATCATTTTCTATAGAAGTAGTACTTTTAGCTTTTTAGCCACAATTTGTTCGACACAAAACAAAAACAAGAAGCATGTTTTTAATCAGCAGAATGGCAGCTTCAGATTTTTCCACACAATCAATATTAGGTTTCTGTTTCTCTTTTATGACACTCAAGTACAGAAATACAGATAATATAGTCATTAGTCGAATTCATTAACTAGTAGTACCATTATCATCATCATAATACCAGGAAAATAAAAACAGTGGCTTAGTTTGATATATTTAAATGTGTGTGTGTGTGTGTGTGTGTGTGTGTGTATATATGTTTATATATATATATGTATATATATATATATATATATATATATATATATATATATATATATATATATATATATATANTATTTGTATATATATATATGTCTATATATATATATATATATATATATATATATATACATATATATATATATATATATATATATAGTGTTTAAATTCATGTCAGCAGGGTTCAGAGTTCACAGTCCAACATGAAGAACAGTGGAGGACAGTTCGTGCTTGGAGGCAAACGATTACCTTACTGTGATGGGTGGAGGGAAAAGATGGCAGACTATAGGGAGAGGAGGAGAAGGAGGAGGAGGAGGAAGATTTGAGGTAAAAAATGAATGTTTGCAAATAAACCAAAGGAGAAGGAAATAAATATATGCACTTGAGGGAAAGCAGCATAGAGCAAAGGAGGGAAAGGTCAGAAAGAGAAGGTTCTGTATTTAAAGAACAGCAGCAGGAATGAAGTTACTGAGCGTGAGGAAATATGAGTGGAGAACAGAAATGATCAAATTTAAAGGAGAAAAGCAAAACTCTAAAGTTTGTTTAAATAAAAACAAAAAATATTTGGTTAATTTGTCACAAGAGTCTAAAAACGTTGGGCTAGATAAGTCTGATGAAGTCACTTCTCATGAATGCTTCAAATAGTTTTTTAATAAACTTGTTATTAATTTACCCATTTAATTATTAAAAATTTTGCTCACCTGGTAACCTGGTTTTTATACATTGTATACACATGTACATAATGTGCAAAGCCATAACTATATTTTTTATTGTAATGTAAATGTGTTAAAATTTTGCCATCTTGTCCTCTTAGAGTGAAATTACTTTTATGTTTACGGAACCTTCCTTCTGTAAATTAATGTTGTATTCACTCACCGAGCATTTTTACAGTGAAACACATTTAGAAAAGCCGGGCTGAATTTGGTACCAACAGATTAGGCATGGAGACCTTTTTCTTTCTCTTCAAATAGATACATTTATGGCGGGGATACACTTCACTCCTTCCCCAGTCCTGACAGGTTTTTGTTCTGGCCCGCCCTGCCCACTGACCACAACTACTGCAGACTGGCACAGGATTTTCACCAACTGGTAATTAGAGACAAAATCAGGCAAAATATCATGTAGTGTGACCCCAGCTTTAGTCCCATTTATGGTGCGTTCACACCAAACGCGATTTCTGCGAATTTTTCGCCTCATTTGTGTACTTTTGCCCGCTTCACATTCCGCGTGAATTCCGCGTTGGCATTTGGCAACAAGCGGCAACGCTTCACCGCGTCATCAAATAGGAGGAGCTTCCATCTGCTGCTTGCTGGTTTCAACTGAACATGCTGGACATGGATTTCACGGATAATCACGGTGTTTTACCTGTGGAGAGCCCGAAAAACGCCGACGACGTCAATGTCCCTGGGTTCACCAGATTCTTCAGGGACGGGAACAGTTCAGAGATTACCGCCAGGAGCTGCGTCTGCATGACGATCAATTTCAGCGGTACTTCCGTCTATCCAGGACCCAGTTCGAAGATCTGCTGCTAAAAGAAACGATAAAAGAAATGAATCGGCCTCTGGGACGCCAACTACCGGCGACCGCAGTGAAGCCAGCCCGAATCCGGACACCGGACACTCAAGCTCCGCGGAGCCAGCGGCATCCAGCCCACGGCCGATCCGAGTCAGGCACCCAGATTTCGGCTAGCTGCTCTCTGTTGCTCCCTCTTCTGACGCGCGGTGGTTCACTAAGGACCATCAATAAGTTTCCGAACCAAACAATCGTGGAAAATCTGAGTGCCTGAATCGGATCAACCGTGAGCTAGATGCCGCTAACTCCGCGGAGCTTGAACATCCAACTTCAAACTAACTTCACCGCGGT
>JAHUTJ010074966.1:2500-21453 GCA_036250325.1 Characodon lateralis | reverse complement strand
GTCAGCAGGGACTTGGAAGATGGTCCCAAGTGATGGGAAGATGGATGGGGCCTAATACAGGACCATTCTGGAAGAAAACCTGTTGGAGTCTGCAAGAGACCTGAGACTGGGACGGAGATTTATCTTCCAACAAGACAATGATCCAAAACATAAAGCCAAATCTACAATGGAATGGTTCACAAATAAACGTATCCAGGTGTTGGAATGGCCAAGTCAAAGTCCAGACCTGAATCCAATCGAGAATCTGTGGAAAGTGCTGAAGACTGCTGTTCATGAACGCTCTCCATCCAACCTCACTGAGCTCGAGCTGTTTTGCAAGGAAGAATGGGCAAGAATTTCAGTCTCTCAATGTGCAAAACTGATAGAGACATACCCCAAGCGACTTGCAGCTGTAATTGCAGCAAAGGGTGGAGCTACAAAGTATTAACGCAAGGGAGCCTGAATATTGGCAAGATGCAAGAATCCTTTATGCAAGAAATACAGGCGCACTTCACGAAAGACCATAGTTCATTTATTTTTGAAGAATCTTTATTTTGAAGAATCTAAAATATAAATCTACAAAAGATGTTTTGAGTTATTTCACAATTCTTTGCTACAAAACTCTACATACTTTTGTTTCATAGTTTGATGGCTTCACTATGTGTCCACAAAGTAGAAAATAATAAAAATAAGCAAAAGCTATTGAAAATTGCTATTGACAAATGTATGTCCAAACTTTTGACTGGGTTGTGTATATTTCTCCTAACCCACCAAAAAAAGTAATTTTGTTCGATTCCTGGCTTCAAGAGAAGGAACAAGGCTGATTGATGACAACGCAGCACAGCTCATGCCACACAAAAAACAGACCGATCAGGCCGGGTGGCTTACCACCAACATGATGTTGGGGGTTGTTAATGACAATCACAAAGTTTCTCAGGTCAAAAATATGTTGTTTTACTTTGGTTTTTCATCTTATGTCTCATCTGTCAGTATAAAAAAATCTGCTGATGTCTACAGAACATTTTACTAAATTAAACCCAAAACCAGCCTCTTCAAACTTTACACCTACATCTTTACAGTAACCAGCTTCCGTAGCAACAAATTTTTTCTCAGCATCAGTGAGATAGTGTCTAACTGCAGCTGCAATATGATTGCATGACTGTAGCTTTCCTTCCAACTACCACAATATAAATATCATGAGCTAGAAACCCGTATACAATTAAAGTTGTAATAAATAAGTAAATTTGCACAGAAATGTGTAAGATGTTGTTAAAATTTCTAAAATGAAAGAAAGACATGAAAATTGGGTGCTTACTATTAAAGGATCCACTTGAGATGTATAAAAACCAACTAACTATAAGTTAAGATGAATTTGATTCAACAACTAGAAATGGCTCTGTGGATTATAAAAAAATATAATCTTAATATGTGAACAAATCTGAAAACATGCTTGGAGTAAAAACTGGACTGAACTCAACTATAAACTGTGCCATATGGTACATAAATACCACAATAAAACAAATCTCTTCATCAAGTACAGACATTAAACTTCACAGAGAAGGTCACTCAACTAGGTCCACCAGCACCATGCTCCAAACCAACTAAAGAGCATCTGAGCTTCCCTTCTGCCATCACCAAACAGACAATCAATTCAAGCTGTCATCTCACTGCACCATTTTTCATGTTTTGCTCCAGTGCAGCCTCTGCTCATGCATGTCACATCTTACCTGTAGTCATCGGGCCCCTCGAGGGATTGAAATCGAAGAATGGCTCCAAAAATTGAAGAACATTATGGATCCTGCACCCAGTAGTTTCATTCAGCACACCAGAGATCAATGCAATAAAACCGAGAGTGGGAGCGCATACTTGGTGGATATTAACTGTCAGACTCTCAGGATATGGAGCTCTACAGGGCTGAAATAATACGTATTAAAAAGATAAAGCAAGGAAACAGATTTTCTATCACTATTAAACAGATAGGATCTATTTCATGTTGCTTGTAAATGATGCTGGAAGTTATAAAAAGTTATAACACTGCTCTCCAACCTAAAGGTCTTAGCATTAACAGCATTGCATTTTCACTTTCAAGTATGACTGGGGTGTAATTTTGTGCATAGAAGAGAATTGACACTTGACAATTGCACTGTGCATTGTCGTCATCTTTAATAAAAGCCAAGCTTTTCAAGAAATTGTCACTGGAATGAGTCGTATTGAATCATACCAGACAATGCAGCTCCTGCAGGCTTTACGGGCTGAGTAATACAGCAGTTATTTGACGGCGCAAAGTGAGTCACAATCCATTAGCTTATACTAGCTCCTGCACCAGTTCACATATTGCAACACACCACAGCATCCTCTGCAAAAAAATTGAATTAATTTGCTTCGAACATAGACTTTGCTCACTTAAACAGCAAACTGTAATTTGTGTGTACTGGTCAATGCTACAGCCACACTACTGGTACACTCATCACCGATAAAAAGAAAAACATTGGAGGCTTCATGCAAGACTGAAAAGGCCGCATCAGATCTGAAGGACAAAGGGCAAATCTGTTGCTTCTTCATGTTTCCCTTCTAGCTGAACATGTTGGATATTAGAGGGAGCTCCACTGGTTTATTGAAGTCTTATTTTGACAAATTGATTGTTTCTGGTCACCTGCTGGTTTAGTAAAAGCATGTAGTTCAATCTATGAAGCAAATCCTTCAATCGAGCTTAAAATAAAGTGACTCATATTGATGGAGAAATAGCTCTACTAACCACTCCTCTCTGCTCCTCTCTTCTACTCCTCCTAAGCAATGAACACCTTACTACACGCATCACAGTGTAAAAGGCTACACATCTGTGCTATAAAGACTGCATACAAAACCTCCATCTTTAACGTCACATGTGGTTTGCACAATTCCATATGAAAGCAAACAAATCTGGAAAATATAAACAATAAATAAGCTGCGTAAGTGTGCAGCCACTAAAATTAATACTTTATTAAACCACTGTTTGATTCAATTTTGTCATTCAGTCCTCTTTGGTAGGAGTCTTATGAGCTTTCCACATCTTTACCTGACAACACTGACCCACTCTACCTTGCAAAAGGTCTACAAATTTATCGAAGGTGAGAACATCTCCTGTCCACAAGCCTCTTCCAGAGGGCCTCACAGATTTTCTGACAGATTTAATATATGTACGCTTGCACTGACAGATTGCTGACTGTTTTTTTACAGTACTTTTTATTTATTTTCTTTTTCTTTTTGCATTTATTTAACAGGGGTGTGTACACCTTTTGGGTAAACTGTATACAAAAGCACTACATATTTAACAGTAATAATTTTGTATTTAATTGTAATAATTTTTTATTTGTGGGGTTAATCAAGACTCATTCATAATTATAAAAGTGACATTTTTGTGGTCAAATCCTTTTGATAATTTTTTTCACACAGACAGGCGTGTTGGTGTGGGCAGACAAGAACACGCTCAGTACCACTAATGCAACAGTTATGTCTTTGTTCCCGTAGGAAATATCTATCTTCATGTTCCTCTAGCGATGAAGTCAGAGCACAGTACCCGTCTTCAGCCTGCAGACTGGAAACGATACATGAAACGAACATGGCAGAGTGCAAACCTTAGTAGGCTAAACCATCCATCTAGGTCTATCCAGCAGTAATACTTTCATGTCATCAAGGTCTAGCTATCTGGGGCACGACCGCACAGAGTTCTTGAACGCACACACACACACACACACACACACACACACACACACACACACACACTCACCACATACACACAACAAAATAATTAAGAGCCTCATGTTTGTGTTCGGCTCACTTGGAATTTGTCCATCTCAAATATTCAGCCCAGAAATTTGTTTTGCTCATCAGTAGAAAATGGATAAATGAGAAGAAAACCCATTCAAAAGGAAGATGACATGATGACATTCAATGGGAGGCCCTCTGAAACTATAAATACACGTGCACTGACGCCAAGAGATGATGTGAAGTATATACCCATGCTGCAATCAAATGGCTAATTGCTGCAGGATTTGAAACTACAAGTTCCCTCAGTAAAAAAATACATGCTTATAAGAAGCACACTGATTCTCTGACAGTGTGATCACTGCATCTGTTCTACTGGAGACTACCCTGCTGCTTTTACTGCCTCAAAGACTCGGAACATGAACAAACACACTTCAATTACTTGTTTAACTTTTACAACTTAATACTGGCATCATCTCCACTTTGTTTAACAATTCTCACCATTAGTTTATCAAATCTTTTTCTTCTTTGCAAAGTAATGGAAAGAGCCCCTTCAGCTTAAACAGTGTCAGCATATAATTTCAATATGTTTTTTCACATTTTGGTATGTTTTACACACATCTAAACATACACTATACTGCCAGAAGTATTTGTTTGTCTACGTTTACATGTACACGAACTTTGATGAGGCTAACATTAAGCTTCTGGAATGACGTCCCAAAAGCCCCGACCTTAGCGTCAAAAATGTGCTTTAAACCATGCTTTACAGACTATACATATACAACATACACTACATAGCCAAAAGTATTCTTCTGTCTATTTAAAAATGTGCATGGACTTTGTTGACATCTTATTCTTAATCTCTAACATCCTATTTGTTGATGGACCGACCGTTGCCAGTAATAGCAACTTTAACTAGTCTGTAAACATCTTCCACAAGGTTTAGGACTGTGTTCATAGTTAGATGAGAAAACCACAATTGCAGCCTCTTCTCTACTTCATTCCAAAGGTGTTCAAGAAGGTTAAGGCCAGGACCAGTCAGGATTTTCCACAGCAAACTTTATACACCTGCAGCCATGGAAGTGATTGGAACACTGGAATTCATAGTGAATATACTTAAATTATTTTCATTTGTCATCAGTCCACAAACAATTTTCTTTGGAAGTATTCAGACTCTTTACTATGACTTTAATACCTAATTTAAGTCAGGTGTGCTTAATTAAAAGCTTAATCCCACTTATAATTATTTTGGAGTTTAGAAACACCTTTCATTTATTGCCCTTATGACAAACAAATAAATGCTTACAATCTATTATGTTGCTTTACAGATTCATTACGTCAAATAATATTGCCTTGGTACTGATTAAGGACAGAATTTTAGTACTATTGTCGTCTTGTCAGCCATGGGTTTGAATCCTGGTTCCTTTCAGTGTGGAGTTTTCATGTTTTGTGACTTTTTTCTAGGTACGCTGACTTTCTCCCACAGTTTAAAAATCTGCTTTCCAACTTAATTGGAGACAAGCATTAGGAACTCCATCAACAATAGGAATTGGTGTAAATATATTAAACTGAAAGACGGATCTGTTGAAATTTACTGGCATAAACCTCCAACAGATTTACAGCAGAGAAATTTGCGCAGTAGTACATGTTGCAGGTTCTATGGGATGACCACTATAGCTCTTTTCATTCACTCATACCGCGGGTGTCATACCTGCTTGTGTTTTGAGTTCTTGAGTCTGTGTTTTGTTATTTTATCTGGTCTAGTCCTTTGTTTTCTGTCTCCCTGCACCCCAAGCCCACACCTGTTCTGTGTTGTCGCCTGATTGTCTGGTCACGTGTGTCATCGGTTTCCCTGCTGTCCAGTTTTGTATTTAAGTCCGTTTGTTTCCTTTGTTCCCCGCTGGTTCCTTATGTGTTGTTTGTGTTTGTGTGCACGCCTGGTAGCCTGTCCTTGTCCAGCCATGAGCAATAAAGTGTCGTCCTACCTGTAAACTTCGAGCTTCAGGAGTTTTTCCCCGCATATTGGTCCAACAAGAAACCCACATTATGACAGAAGGCACCAGCCAACAGGACCAAGCGGGAGGAATGGTGAGGGAATTCAAGAGGGGTGAGATTCTGGTCAAATTATTTTCTCACCTGGTGACCTCTCCCAGCTCCCCATGGAGAAGGCTGGAAATAGCTGGCAGCCTCCAAGACTGGCTCGAGGTGAGGAAGGATTTTTTTCCTGATCCTCGGGTTCACCATGCCATTGAGGCCGAGCGACAAAGGGCCCAGGGAGAAATTGTCGCTTCTATGAGGAGATCTCCTGCTCCCTCCTCCCGCCTCTCCACCAAAGCTCGACACAGTTTTCCGGCTCATGGTTTAGCTCCTGATCAGCCAGCGCCGCTGCTTCCAACTCCTAATCCTGTTCCTGGTCCAGTTCCGGAGGGGTTCATGGATGAACTGCCTCCACACCCCGATCCTGTTCCTAGTTCTGTTCCAGAGGGGTCCCAAGCCGAGCCGGCCTCACACTCTGTTCCTGTCCGTGAGGGGCCCGTGGATGGACTGCCTCCACTTCCTGCTCCTGTTCCTGGTCCTGTCCTGGAGGGCTCTGAGGGCGAACTGCCACCATCCCTGGTTCCCGTTCCGGAGGAGTTTGTGGAGGACCTGTCTCCACTTCCTGTTCCTGTCCCTGAAGGGCACCCTCTCCGCCTGCTGTGCCTCGGCTGCTCCGCCGCAGATCTCCACTGCCTCGCCGAAGGTCCCAGCGGTCTTCGCACCACGCCTCTGAGCTCCACCGTGAGTTCTCCTGGTCCCGTCGCCGGCCGTCTGATCGCCTGCCCCTACGTCGCCGGCCTGCTGATCGTCTGCCCCTACGTCGCCGGATCTGCCGGGGACGGCCACCGGTCCGGCCGCCTGAACTCTGGGTCTGACGGGGATGGCCTCCGAGCCGGCCGTCCTGGTTGGATGTTTGGTTTTTTTTTTGTTTGTTTTGTGGCCATCTGGGATCCACCCTTAAAGGGAGGGGATATGTCATACCTGCTTGTGTTTTGTTATTACCTGGTCTAGTCCTTTGTTTTCTGTCTCCCTGCACCCCAAGCCCACACCTGTTCTGTGTTTTCCCCTGATTGTCTGGTCACGTGTGTCATTGGTTCCCCCTGCTGTCCAGTTTTGTATTTAAGCNTTTTCTGTCTCCCTGCACCCCAAGCCCACACCTGTTCTGTGTTTTCCCCTGATTGTCTGGTCACGTGTGTCATTGGTTCCCCCTGCTGTCCAGTTTTTTATTTAAGCCCGTTTGTTTCCTTTGGTTCCTTATGTCTTGTTTGTGTTTGTGTGCACACCTGGTACCCTGTCCTTGCCCAGCCATGAGCAATAAAGTGTCGTCCTACCTGTAAACTTCGAGCTTCAGGAGTTCTTCCCCGCATATTGGTCCAACAGAAACCCCATTATGACAGTGGGTGCATTCAAACACATGAAGTAATATATACAGAAAACCTGCTAACAAAGACAGTTGCTCACTTTTTAAATGTACACCCGACAAAACTGCTCTCTAACCCCCTTTTGCTGGTAAAATGTACAGGATCTTCACTGCAAAGTATTCTACTGTGATGGGGAGCTGTGAGGAACAACATGCAAAGCAACTTTGGACTAAGTTGCTCAAAAACATTAGAGGTTTATGTGTGAAAACATATTAGGACTATTCAGTCCCAAATTCCAACGGCCTGTCGGTTAAAACTAAACATTGAGCTTCTCCTCCTTGACAGAATCTCTGCAGTAAAGCACGGAGATAGCAGCATCCACTTACCAGAATGTTTCCCAGCAACAGGAACTGGGAGTAACTGGGAGACTAATTGAGACAAAGAAAAATAATAAAAGCAATGTGTGCTTTCCTGAGAAAGGCTATTTTTACATTTGGGATCACGTCAATACAGCAGTCTGTATTTTCAGAAATGTAATGTCAAATAAACACCTTAAGACTAATTTGACATAAGCTTAACCACAATAAATTGGATTGAACATTTGAACTTGTAATTTGACTTTAGTGGAACTGAACTAGAACTACAGCTAAAAGTATTGTTTTGTATATGCAGTTTGACTGTTCTCCCTGTGGATGTGTGGATTTCCTCTGGGCAGGCTTTCCACATGTTTGGTTACCTGGTGATTTTAAATGGGTCTCAGGAGTAAGTGTGAGCATTCAGGGCTGTGTGTCTCTGCAATGGACTAATAACCTGTCCAGAGTGTAAACCTGAATGCTGGGACTGCCCCCCTGTGACTCTGAGAGCTGCTACAGAAAGATTATGCACCACAGTGTATAGTTAGTGAAGTGGTTAGGACAGTTTGTCTCTGAATTGAATCTCTGCTGTGCACAGCATTCTGTCACGTTTTCTTTTTACCCATGCTTGGGTATGTGTCTTTCCAACTCTCCAGTCATGAACTAATTCTTGTCAGATTAACTGTTAATTTAAAATTAATCCCAAGAACTGGAATGTGCAGGTTTTGTTGCTTGTAGTGTTTCTGGCCAGGTTGCACCTCAACTATTAGTGGATGACAGCTGGTAGAAGCCAAACAAATGTGCACTCAAGTTGTGTTCTAGTGTTTTGTTACCTAAAATAAATTCTGCTCAGAAAAAAAAATAATTTTCTTAAAAGGAAGATTGTGCAGAATAATTCCCAAAGTGGTTGCTATGTCTAAAACATTAAAGATTCTGTTATTTTAAAACTGGGCAAAGCAAAGGAATTTAGCTGCCATTCATTTCTATAAATGAAATAAAACAGATAAAATTTATTTTTCAGTTTTTCCTTTATAATAGTGCAGCTGTCAATCGCCAAAAGTTATTAACACTTTATTTGTTAGCATAGTGAATCACTTAAAGCCACACCTGTAAAATAAAGTGAAAAATGAATGGACCTCAGCTCTATCAAGAAAAAACAAAAATCAACATTATCAAGATTTTGACTGATGTCAATATTTTTTGATCAAACGAGTTCTCCAATAGAGTTAAGAGTTTCTTTAATCCAACACAAAATGAAGGAATTACAAGACTATGTTTTTATGAATCACAGCATGTCGCAAAATCCTATCTCTAAAATAAGTGCATCAAAAAGCAATTATAGGCAGATTATGGTGGGAGTGTTTAGTTTTGATTTGTTTAAAGTAAGTTAACTTTTTTTTTTTTTTTCCAGTATTTCACTGCCGATTGCCAGTCAGATCAAATCAAGGGAAAAATGGCCCATTAATAGGTGAATTTCTTTTCAAAAGTTAAATGAGGTTCTTAAATTTAAACTCCTTTTACGCATTCCTTGATGCAAAAAAAAGTCAGCATAGGATCTTTTCAGGTTGTTTTCACGAGTGATGCTGCAGCGACTGCTTACCTGCAGCCAAATCAAAGGGAGGTGCTACAGTTTGGCCATGCTTCAGCAGCAATAAAGCAACTGCAAAACAAGATGGAGCATGAGAGGAATGCAGCCCAACCAGACTCTCAACAACATAAGCTGGCTGGAGGAATACGTCTGCAGTGTCCTGGCGCAGAGGTGTGTTTGGACTGTAACAAGACTAAAAACAAGCAGGCGCACGCAAACACACTGGTTTGTATGAATGAAATATCAAAATCAATTCCGAGAAGGATTATTACAGAAGACCATGAATTTTAGCTTCAGATTTTTTTAAGTATTTGCAACACAATAGGCACACAGCTGCAGAAAGACATGGCAACACACACATTATAGACTTTACAATCGAAAGCACAGCAGTCTGAAAGGATACAACTTATTTTTGCCCTAAAACACAAACTCGTCCAGTACATTAATACATTTTGATTTGATTTTCCTTTGACTACCATATTTGACAACCACATGTTTGCATGATGGAGGATGAGGGATGGGAGGACATGTGCCTGCATCTCAGTGAGCATGCACATTACATCTCTAGGTAATTGGATATGAGAATAACATGTCGACACTGGCAGCCAATCAAACATTTTTTTCAATTTCCCTGCCAACATGAAAACCCGCAGCAAAATAAATCTGAAGTTTCTTTCTGCTTGCTCACATTTCTGCCTGCTTGACATTATATGTGAAAAATAAAAAAGCAGAAATTTCAACTTATCAGATTGTTATAAATCATAAAAACACAAGAAAGGCATCAAAATAAAATTCAGTTTTGGTAATCAGCAAGAACAAACTGCATGATTTTGAATGGAGAACACAAAATTCCCTAAAGAGACCCAAATCAGGGTGCTGAAGAGCTTATTTGCCATTCGAAAAAGTAACTGCCTTTAATGTCCTGTCTTTTGTATTTAAGGATGCTTTATATTTTCCTCTGTTGTGGGAGCTGTTTGTCTCTCAAACATATAAACCAACACACGCTCAGTAAGAGAGGAACATCTCTCACTGCTTAGATCCTGAAGGAAAGCTGCAGAAACAGAATTTTAAACTTACCTCCTCCAGACAGAAGTTTAAGGTTTGCAAATACAAAGACAAAAGGGACAGAGAATGCTGAAGAGGACGGAAAAGCATGTTTGAATGAAGGAAAAAAGAAGAGAAAAAAGGGACCGAGAAAAACTTCATTTAAAAAAAGAGAAACAAGGAGAGGAGGAGTGTGAAGAGTGTCTAAGTGTGTTTCTTGTTGCATTTGTACTAGTTGTTGAAAAAGATTTAAGCAAGAAGAAGGATGCTGAAGATAAGAAGAGATTAGATCCTACCTGGAGCTGTCCGGACAACGTGGTGGAATGTCTGGAGCCTAGAGCTGGAGCTGAACTTTCCTCGGGACGCAGAAACACTTGCTGACCACGTCTGCAGAGATAAGGAGTGATAGTCAGGACCACTTTGTACCTATTTTTTGTGTGCAATCTCTTTCTTCACAGTTTGAAGTCAGCTGCATGATGTCTGATTGATAAGTTGGATTTTCGCCAACTTATCTTGTCCGAAGTGGAAGCAGAAATGTAAAGGTGTGGGGGGAATCTGTGTGAAGTGTGTGTGTGTGAAGCCCTTACAGGTCCTTTGCTTTCTTCCTCTCTACCGCAGTCATGTCATCTCCACCTGTTGTAACGCAGAGAGAGCGCCGGAGTCACACACACATCCACACACACAGCTGCACAGCAATGCACTCAATCGCGCCGGCAGGCTGAGACACACACTGGCGTTCTAACACCACGAGCGGCAACACATAGAGCCGATAGTGAAGGCAGTCCCTCCTTCTCTTCTCTCCTCCCACCTCTCTATCTCTCTCTCTCTGTCTCTCTCACTGCTCCTCCTCTGGGTCTTACTGCCTCCCTCAGCCCTCCCCATGTTTTATCTCCTTACTGTGAGGACACACAGTGCCTTGCAAAAGCATTTTCTTTATTTCTAGATTGTGTGAGGTTGAAATCACAAATTTGAGAATATTTTAATAGGATTTTATGTGATAGACCAACACAAAGCAGTTATTAGTTGTGAAGTGGAAGAACATATGGTTTTCAAATGTTAAATAAACAATCTGAAAAGTGTAGCATGCTTTTCTGTTTACTTTTATTCAGCGGACAGAGAAAACTTGTGGTGATGGGTGATGGATAGGATGACATGCAAAACAGTATGTGTGTAGAAAGAATAACTCTGCCCATCAATCTGCACGCATCATCCCCACCAAGGCATAGTGGTGGCAGCACCATGGTGTGGCCATGCTTTTGCTTTTTTTTTTTCCAGCAGATGCAGGAAACGTGGATGAAGCTAAATACATGGGTCCTAGAAGAAAACATGGTAAAGGTGGCAAAATGCTTCACCCTTTAAATATTTCTTCTGTCTTATAAAAACTAAGAATGTTTATTCCACCTTCAACATTTTTGTTGGTCTTTCACACAAACGGCTAACAAAATACATTGTAGTATGTGGTTGTAAAGTGACAAGTATTACCAGTCTTGCAAGTTCAAGAATCTTTATTATCCTCAAGGAGGCAATAGGTTTCATAGTCACAAATTAAACAATAAAAAAACAGGGATCAGAACGTACCCATAAAAATCACAAGATTAATGACAACAGTGATAAATGAGTCTCTCAGTCTATTAGTCCTGCATCTCGGTAGCAGATATCTGGCTGTTCTAGATCTGCCTCAATCATTCCGGCCTTTCTTACAGACCTCACCCTGTGGAGATCAGTAAGGTTACTGAAGGTCTGTGCACACCCTAATAATTTACAAAACAAGAATAAATCACCAAATTCGAATCCACGAGAAAACAACAGAGCCTTCGATAAAAATACATTCACTGATGAGCCTGCTCACCAAGTGAGTTGACATAGTTTTAGTCAGCATATCATCAAGAACAATTCCAAGGTATTTGTACAAGGCAATAAAAGTAGACATCATCTGGATAAGGTCACTTCGATCACTCATTAATAGTAATTTGACTTTTTGTGGATTTAATTTTCAGGTAGATTTTAAATACAAAAACAATTTGGTTGAAAGAATAGATGGGAAAAAAAAACAGCAGGATAATAGCATCTAGTAAATGTTAATATAAACTCTAATCCAACAACAACTTACTCCAGATTTTGATAGTTCAATCACTTGAAATAATATCTTTTGAACATTTTTAAAAGGAGTGGCCCGTTGGTCTGACATGTTATGGAATTATCTCAGCATTCTTGTCTTTTTCATGCATTAACTGTATGTTTAGTCAATGTGCAGCAAACGCTTTTGCAATATTTAGTTGTTTTGTTGCCTAAGTTGATTTCTTTTAAGAAAAAATTATGGTAACTAATATAATTTCTATGTATGGCGTTTAAGTCTCTTATCTTTGCTCGCACTGTTGCAGTGTGTGAGGTTAATTGGGGCTGCATGTTACAAAGCACTGATTTACTAATGTCTGGTAGGATGTTGTTGGAGTTAATATGTTTATCCATAAATGTTCACACTTATTAGTAGGCAGGTCTCACATTCCCTTTTGGGGTGTTTTAATTTCAGAAACTACCATAATCATGTAACATTCACTGTCTTCTGGGAATAGAACATAATTATGCGACAACGTGCTTTCTGTAGGAGCTCTGAAGCAGATGTATGCAGAGCTATTTATGCAGTCTGATGGCTTCAGCTGAATATATTAAGAGTTTTAAGACTGAGCTCACGGACCAGGACTTTGACCCAAAAGGATCATCGTGTCAACCATGGGGTGGTCCTAGCCTGTTTGGTGCCCTGGGTGAACAATCCCTCCTGCGCCCTGCTCCTTAACATAATAACACCTTGTCTGAAAATTTCATCAAAATCCCTTCATAAATTTTTTAGTTATTTTGCAAACAGACAGACAGACAACCCAACAGCGATACAAGCATAACCTCCTTGGTGGTGATAAAATTAAATACTGTAGAAAATAAATTCAATTTAAATAAGGCATTTCTAAATTGCACAAATAACAGAATACTTTAGAAAATCTGTGTATTACAATTTCACTTTGATCATGACACAAATTTCACTGCACAACTGTCAAGGAAGGTCTGAACCTTTTTGAATAAGACAATTTGAACTATTGCACTTCTGGAAAGATAAAACCAATTGCACAACTGTCATGTAAAGTCATACCCTTCTTTAAATGAGTTAATCTACACTATTAATATGAATATAACAAAGAAATACAGATTAAACTGCACAATAACTGGACACTGAAGAAAATCTGTTTACTACTATTACACTTTGAACAAGACACACATTTAACTGCACAGCTGTCATATGAAGCCTTACCCTTCTTTTAATAAGACGGTTTATGCTATTATACTTCAAACAAGAAACAGATTAAAGTGCACAACTGCCACATACAGTAGATATTGACCCTTCTTGCCTTCCTTGATACAAATAAATATTTTTTATTTTTACTCAGTAACACATGTGATTTCAAACAAGGTAAAAAACTTAAATCCAAACATATTCAAGTAAAAACATTTGTAAACTACAAAGTACAGACAAATTGTACTTAATTACAGTAACACAAGTAATGTAACTAGCTACTTTTCAGCCCTGGTTTTTTAATAGGGTATAAAACCATTGTTAAGACGAAGCCTAATGCAATACTGAGTAGTTAAAGCAGGCTAACATAATCTTCCCAAGTAATGTAATGTGATTTAGGACTGTCATACTAGCTAACAACTAAGACAAAAACAAGCAGGCCTGCATATATGTCTAGGGTGACCAGATGTCCCGATTTGTGCAGGACTGTGCCACATTTATTACTCCTGCCCTGGTGTCCCTCAAACAGAAACAATGTCCCACATTTGACTGGGTCAAATTCTGATCTGAACTATTCGACTGGAGCTTTTTCTGAAATGTAAAGAAAGCAGAGCTGCAGTCATCATCACAGAGCTGCATCAGCTGTCAATCAAAATACGCAGCAGCGTCCTATGTTATGACCAACCTGCACGCCATGATGCTGGTAAAATAAAACAAAACAAGAAGGGGATTTTCTTGTATAGCTTACATCAGTAGACTATACAGAGTATAATGGTAAGGATGTCACTGAAAGAAAATGCAGCTACAGCAACGACTGTGAAGCAATTTATAATTGGGTGAGGCCAGTGAAAGGTGACCTATGAGGGATTTTTATGAAGTTTGCCAAAGTTATTTTTCAATTTTACACTGAGGGGAGCACGATGTGAAGAGACACTGTAAAAGCTAATCACACAAGAAATGCACAGCTGAAAAATCCGCCTGCTGATCTATGGACTCATTTTTACTCAAACCCAGAGATCACTGCCAGACAGACAAGGTAACAGCAGCCAAGATTAACAGTGTTAAACTTTAAAAGCTTGTAAAGTTTTTTTCAAACTTGTGCTAATTCATTGTTTTGCACAGGCAAAGCACAGACTGATGAATTTAATGTGAGATTTGTGTTAAATTAAAATTTGTGACATCATCATAGTGTTGGTAATGTGTCCCACAATGTCCCTCGTATGCATCCTTGTTGTCCCGCATTCGGCTCTTTGATATCTGGTCACCCTATATATATATGTCCAATCTGTGAAATATTCAGAACAAGGAGACAAATCAATAGGAGACAATTAAATAAGAGACAAATCAATACCTCTTCCATTTAATGGCTATTTAACATGGTCCGAGGTACATCACAAGATTGTTGCCTTTAGTAATTATAGTAGCCTAATATTACTTTCCCTTGCAGTAGTTTAGCTTTCAATAACTTTCAATCTTCTAAACTGTAATATTTTCTGCTGAAAACCCAATGTCGTTTTAAGCAACTAAACGTAAACAACAGTTAGTGTCTAAAGTTATTAATTAATAGTAAGCCTATCTTGCAACAAGCTATAGCTTGCAACAAGCTATAGCTTGTTGCAAGCTATAGCCTACATAACACTAATTGTATTAGGTGCGCTATTATAATCCCTGACCCAACAAGGGAGTCGAGAGAATCCTCTGTGCCCATCCCTTCTTTCACCACCTGTGTGTCAGACCTCAGCAGCAACCTATGCCCACTGTACCTGGCGCTCACTCCCTGCACGTAGATGATAGGAATCCGATATGTCGGCTAGAGGGGCTAAATAAAATAATGTGTTATATTTTTTGAGAGGGAGGGCGGTGGAGGTCAAGACGGGCACTCATGGTGCCTTGATGAAATACCTCCTTGGGCAGCTGACCACATCATCCATATCAAAAACCGCCCCTGGTACTAACCTGTGCCAGCCAGACAGCTTCAACACCCTTAAGATCAAAACAAAGCTTTTTAATCAACCCTTTCAGATCTGTTACTGTTCAAATTCTCAAGCCTGAAGTGATGCAATACATTCCAAAGTTTCAAAGACATTCATCCATCTACCCACTGTATCCAAGCCAAGGCCGTGGATATAACAGGTCCAGGAGGAAAACCCAGACATCCGCTTCCTCCGCAACACTCTCCAGCTCATTCTGAAGTCAGAAAAGATATATAGTCCCTCGAAAAAATTCTGGGTTTTTCCAAGGTTCTCCACCCAGTGGGACATGCCTTGAAAATCTCTAAATTGAAGTGCCTAGTAGTAGGCCTGCATGATATTAGAAAATCTTGTGATGGCAATAATACTGGTAAATATTCCAACGATAATATCAGTTGCGATACATGCCTATTTTCTTCTTTTTTCTCTTACTCATCTGTGCTTCCTAGAGTCTGTGTATTTAGCATTTTGGGGAATGTCATTTGTATCCAGGATGAGCATCTGCTGCCGTAAAACTTTGTCCCACTGACTAAATATTACATTAGCATTAAAAATTCAGGTTAATAACACTTGGAATATATTAGCCAACAATAACTGCACTCCAAACAGTCCTTTGAGTTATGAACATTTTACACACTGACCACGACATATTCATCATATATTGTGAAGTCCTACCCAGGAGGCATCCTGATCCGATGCCTGAGCCACCTTAACAGACTCCTTTCGATGTGGAGGAGCAGCGGCTCTACTTCGAGCTCCCTCTGTATGCCAGAGCTCCTCACTCAGTGTCAAGGCCTGATGTATCTCAGCTAGATGTATAGTTATGCTTTTCCACTATTTAAAAAAATGTTTCTTCCATTTAAGAACTGAAATATTTCATAGAACTAGCTGAAAAGAAACTGCAGCCCTTTTATCCATTGGCAGCACAACAGCCCAAATAGCAGCAGAAATGAAATCCACAGTGACAGTTGGAGCTGACTCTCTTAGGTGACATTAGAGGAGACTGGACAATTAACACGGTGCTGTGTGGTAGGCGGAGCGAGTCTGAATAATAATAGTCCATCAGTTTCGTAGCAAACCACAAGGCCAGCAGCTACTGACACGTTGGGGTCAATACATATGTAAAAGGTATTGTGTCAAACATATGTATATTACTGATGAGATTTATTATGGGTCATAAAAAAAAGCACCATTTTTGCATGAATGTTTTATATAGAGGTGTTACTTAGGGATAATTCAGTTCTGACTGCACAGATTTGAAGCTATAACTTACCTAGAGATGGGATATTAACAAAATAAATACCTTAAATCAAGTAAGCTGCCTTGCTTTAAATGAGGCATATGGAAAACTGTCCAAAAATATTTAGAACCACTGTTCTGTAAGCAATAAGTTCTTCAGAGCATGAAATTACTTCAAGCAAGTGATGGATCTTGTAATACGTGACATTTTGTAAGCACCAATAAAAAGTTAATTAGGAGTCTGTCCTATAAAATCACAGATTTTTACATGGCATAACAATATCATGCATTTATATGTGAAATACTCTTGCTTTAATGCATTTTTCAAGCTGTGAGAGATCCCATGAATTATTTCAGAGCCGAAGGAAAACAGGGAGTTCACTGGAGCAACCACTCAGAGGTTGATTCTTGTTCATCTGCAGCCCTCTGCTATAAAACGCTGCCATATTTCAGTAAAGCCTAAGGCTGCGGGTTTTGTACACATGATAAAATGGCTATTTCAGCACATCAGAACCCATTGACCGGTGACAACTGATGGCCGCAAGACACACAGAGAAATGATCAGAGCTGGGCACGATTCATGATATAAATGGTGTAATTTATTAGCCAAAGACAAGACCTGCCATGACAGAAAGAAACATACACAGTTCTCTCTTTTTCCTTATCTTCGAATCCCTCCTTTAGTTAGTTAATTTGTATCTAATAGTAAGAACGTCACACCGACAAACATCAGCCTTTCACTGATGGCTTAATATTTCTATTACATCTTTTCTAAAGCAATTCTCACGTAGCAACACATAGTAAAGTCTGGCATCTTCCACCATACCATGAGACCCAGATTAATATCATGATTTTACTATATCAAGCTCATAGGACATGTTTAAGTCCAGTATGACTTCTAGAATCACACCAACCACTTTAACTGTGGCCTTATCCAGCTCAGTGGAGCCAGGCAGATGTGACCAACTTTAATCCCTTCAGATTTTGTGGCTACCATTATTAACAGTGATCAGACAGGTTTGTTTTGGTGCCGGATAATACATAATGAGCTGTATTTGAAAAGTAACTTTTCTTTTTGTTTGTCACGATAACCATACAAATCCATATGAAGCCCAGACATGCGTTTGTTTTACTGCTTGCGGTTGAACCTCTACTATGAAGCTTAACCTGTGGCCTCAGCTGGTGTGTTTCAGAAAGTGAATTATTTTTGAGACCAATAGATTGTTTTCCATTGGTTAATGACAAATGAAGATACAAGACAAGTGTGGTTGAAGTATCTATAACTAAAGTGACCGCTGAAAGTCTTGCAGGTGTGCTCATTTCACCACCAGGGAAGAAAAGGCACCTTCTTAAAGGATTAACATTACCACTAAAAGTACATCAAGTATGATTTTAGGTTTAGGAAATAATGAGTAACACAGCTATGTACTTTTTGATCAGTAATAATTCATTAGTGCATGACGCCTTGGTCTTTCTAGGACTGAGTACATTCTCCAATAATAGCATGTATACGTAACCAGAGCCAATTTCTTCAGGTCATTAACCCAATCACTGAACGATAAAGGGACCAGTATGACAATATTAGCCTGCTTAAGATGTAAAAGTTGAAGTTCCTCCTTGTCTATTACCTGTGTTTGCTCTTCAAGAGACTGCTTGTTTACAGGTTAAAATGCTGGTTAATTGCAAACAGAACTAAAGCAAGCATCATGGGATGGAGATATAAGGTGCACAGATGGAGGTGGATGTATTTAGCCACAGTGTGTTTCTCAGCCAGGTTTGGCTTTTCATCTTTCATCAATGTCAACCGTGTCACCACCTTCTGGCATTGCATAGTGTTTAAGCCTTTTTGTAGAAAGTGTGGACAGAGACATTTGTCTCAAATAGAGAAAATAATATAATAATATTAGTTTTAAGTATTTTAAGTTTAAGTTTAAGTATCAAGCAAGGGCCTAAAAATGCAATTGTACTTTTGTAGATTGGATAATTTCACACCCGGCTTTTTGAGGTTCAAGTCTTCAGGAAATAAAAGACAATTAAATTTAGTTCTACTTCAGATTTTGTGATTTTATAAAAATCTATTTCCCTAATAAATCAAAAGGCTTTTCAGTCAGAAAAAATAAACTAATATGCAACAAGTCATCTGTATGAAATGGAGGTAGTTTGGGACGAAATGGCAACGCACTGGGGTATTGGCAAAGGGGCAAAATGACCCAGAGCGACAAGTCTGCACACTATGAACATGCACCCTAATGTTAGCTAATTTAAAACAAATTCACCACAAGGAAATGTTCTCCTAAAGCACCACAAACACACAAAGACCCAAGCCTCGCACACATTACAGCTGCTTCGTTTTAG